>JANAVB010000999.1:31055300-31227938 GCA_029216955.1 Iris pallida | reverse complement strand
GCTTTTCTTGATTTGGTTCAATTTGCTGCTAATCTCAATTAGGAGGGGCGAGTGATCCGACTCGGTAGCGTGAGGTATGAGGGATTGAAGATGATATCCAAATCAGACCACTTCGAGTTGATGAGGGCACGATCAAGGCAAGTATTGCCTTCAAGCGTCTTCTTGCTTGTTGTACCAGGTGAAGGCGTTGTCGTTGAACTGAAGGGGGACAGGTGAGCGTTAAAGATAAAGATTGTGAAATCGTGGATGGCCAACGGAGGCAGGGGCGGCCTTTCGTTTTTCCTCTCTTCGCAAGTTTAGCATTGAAATCGTCGACGCAGAGCCAAGGAAGATTGCCATGATTAACATGGGTGTACATTAGGTCATCCCGCAGCTGTCTACTTTTATGAATGTCACAACTGCCATACACGGTCGACAAGAGGGAGCGAGAGTTGATCATAGGATGTTCCATCCAATACGAGAGGGCTTGTCTCAAATCGTGTATGATGCTGATCTTCACGTCAGAAGTGAAAAAGTACAAATATGGCAGCCGGCAATAGCTGAGGAGAAGCCTAACTGCAGCTGGATGGATCTGATTTTGTTTGGGGGGATTTTGAGTTCTATAATCACGAGGATGTCAATTTTGTGGATTCTCTTGAGGTTGTTTAATCTTCTCAAGGTGGGTTTATTGGCAAGGCCCCTAACAGTCCAAGATAGGATGTTAAGCATTGAGGTTACTGGTTGGGTTTTCTTTTGAGTTTCGTGGCTGACCTAGTGGTCCTGACCGTGACCTCTGTAGCACTTCCTTTGTTGTGTTTTGTAGTGGTAGGGGCCGCCTTACTAACTACCATTATAAGATTGTCCGTCTCCTTGTTCAGATGTATGTAACCTCACCAGCTATTTCTGCCATGGCTCTGAAGAAGCTATTCATGGTATTGATTCCAGCGGCTAAGGCTTGTTGGATCCTGGCGACTGGTGCTTGGCCGATATTGGCCAAAGCATCTGCATAAATGTTGGACGCATTGTGGGATGTAGTGGGGGGGAGTGGCGGAAGGATGGGTGAACTCCTTATTCGACTAGTCCAAAGGATTCTCCGCTGTTATGGACTCCGCATCGGTGACAGATTCCCTTTATGTGTCTCCGTTGTTCCCTGTTTCTTCTATCATTCTATTAGTGCCTGTGGGATCTTCTGTGCTTTGAGGGTCCTCTATGGGCTCTGCTTCAAGTATATCAAATTTGTTGGCAAGATTGATGCCTGGTGGATTATATGGGGCGATGTCTCTTCCCTGGAGAGCTTGTTCTTGGCCGTGGAAGTTACCAGCGCTTGATTCCAATCGAATAAAAGTTGGATAGAGGTAGGATGGGTGATTGTGTGCGTTTCCTGGGTGCTTGAGTCGATGCCGCCTTTCAAGTGACCTTCTTTTTTAGTTCTGGGTGAGCGTGAAAGCAATGCTCAGTTGAATGGCCACGTATGTGACAGTATTTGCAGAATATGATATTGTTGTCATATATGATTTGTTAGGTATGTGTCTTGTTGCCGAACGAGATTTGGATGTGGTTGGGGAGATCCTTCGATAGGTCCAGTTCCATGCAGAACTTGGCATAATTTCCTTTAGAGAGGTTGTGAGTTTCTTCTGCCGATGCCACAAACGTCCCGAATGAGTTGGCTATCTTCTTTAAGTGTAACCCCAGTCCCAAAACTTAGGACCGAGTATGTAGGCATGCCAGCTGCACATATACGAAGAATACTCTAATATATGGAATCCTCGTATAGGTACATAAGCTGTATATATAAAATAATCACAGACCAGAATATAATAATAATCTAATCTCATCACAGCTCAACACAGAAGATATAAGAGTCCAAATAAGTAATATAGCAAAGAGATGGCCGGGTGGACATACCCACTCCAAATAGCTATAAAAAGTATCAAATGATCGGAGTCCAACCTCCGTAAAATAGAAAGAAAAGAGATATAAAGATGTCCACTAAATGTCTCAATAAGTAAATAGACTAGAACTCAGCAGAGATGCCTCGTCATCAATGTATGAAGGATCCAGTGCCGCTCCGTTCTCCTGTAGGAAATCGTCTAACCCTGGAGATAACCAGGTCCTCAGAGGGACGTAACAAGATACAAGAAAACACCACGCCATATAAACTGTGATATATAATAGAGAGTAAAAGGGAATGCATGCAATAGGGTTCCTAACCATTCTACTGTGAATATGCAGTTGAGATACAATCCTTCGACTCATAAGCCATGGCTGATAATATGATCTGGTATAGTCCCCTCTTGGGCACCAGTGACCAAGCACATAACGTTCAAGAACGTCAGTGGCCAACCTGAGGGGGTAAGCATACCCGTATCTCCAACGGAGCTTCCGGGTTACAAGAAAAGTGTAATAGAAGCCCATACGTCAGGTATTATTCTCCCCACCTAGTGCCTAGTATCGTCATCTCCATGACCAATATGAACCTTTAGTAACCGTCAAGTCTACTAGCATGCAATTCTATTGGCAGTTACTCCTATCCGTCGTACGCCTCAGACGTATCGGTGGCCAGCCGACTACGTGAGTACGTGTACTACATGTGACTCACAATATGTGATAAAGCAAGTGTCAAGGCCATATGAGATATACCAATACCTCATCAGCAATGGGTGGTCACTAGGCTAAGTCAATGCAAGAGAAATAACAAAAACAAGTAGAAATGACTGATAGGGTCGCTTGCACCCAAGTGTGACTTGAACGCACAGTGATATAATACTAACAACAGATAAGTAATGCTGAATATAAATAACCAAAATAAGAATAAGTAAATCACAGAGTAAGGTGGCAAGGTATCTTGCCTGGCGATGCGGGAATGGCAATCAAACGATCAAGTACGTCAACAATAAATCTCAAAATCTAAACGGCTCCGGATGCTGAAACAAACATCAAGAACGTTTTCGGTGTAAAAGATATATCTAGGAAATGCTTGTCCAAATGTCCAATTCTGGAACAGGGACAAAATTATAATTTCGGGTCAAAATGATGTCCGCCGTTGGACTCGTTTTGCACTGAAATACGTGCCAATGTTTATGGTCTCCAAAGTCATCAAACTACATGTCTAAGGGTCCAATTTGAGGAGACGAACCACCGTATCCAAATTTGGATTTCGACGGTCTGTGTACAATTTTGCCCGTTGATCGGGTTGTGGGCCCGCCAAATAGGCGTTCCGGTCGACCTTCTCAGAATCGGACCAAACTTGGCACACATGACAAAATTTTTGATACAATCCTGTTGGCGTAAGTTTTGTCTCGATATGACGAACGTACACGAAGTTATGGTCAAGTTTGCAAAAGGTCGATACGGGGGTATCTCGATGGATACGCACTAATTTAGTCTCACACACGCAACAAAATCGAGTTCCGTCAGTTCCTATACATCAGCAACATCCATACGCACCTTTTGATGCATATGGTTCATGGCCACGTCGCCCGATTTGTCGGGACACATGTCGTATCGGAAGGAAACTCTAAAATTTTACAGTTTTAAACACAATTTTTCATAATTTTTAACAAGGAATAACTTTCTGTATATTTAACGAAATCACGATCTACAAGTTAGATTTTACTCTGGTATATGTTGTCTTCCACTATTACAAATTATAATTCAAAAATTGACATCAGGTCGGCCATGGGTGGCCTTCCAAGTTGCGGGTTGGGGCTGCTTCTATGCTCTGTTTTTTAATAATTTTTCGGGCAACTTTGCTTCGATCTTTCGAGCAAATCCCTGGGTTTTACTAGATTCTAATTGAAGGGATGTGTAGGGGTTCATATAGGCTTTACATAGGACTTCGAAGAATAAAAAATGATCAAACAGAGTAAAAGATGTGCATGCCAAAAATTGAGAACCTGTCTGCTTGATCAGAGCGACTGCTCTGTTCGCGTCAGGTCGGCTGCTGGTGATTCTGCGATGGTACAATAGCAGCTGTAGGTGGTCAGGGGTGTGTGCCTAGTGCTGGTGAGGTCGGGGGTCGATGGGCTTTGGCTGCGGCACATATTCGAAGGAATTTGGGGTTCGATTTGAGGTCTGCTTCGATTTGCATATAAATACTCACTCTCGATTCCGGTTTGGATTAACATTTCTTTAGTTCTAATCCAATCTAAATTCTGAGTTGATAGACTAGGATTTAAATCTGTGTTGAATTTGAATTTAGTTATACATTGAAGGGGTTTTCCTTTCTTGTGGGCTAGGCTATCACATGGGGGTGGTCGGGTTTGTATCATCAATGTTCACGTGAACTGATGAAAAATCTTTCTTTTTTTTAATAACCAAATACATTAATGTATATACATCACTTTATATATGAATATATTTACCAATTCTATATAAACTATATACACACATTGTTTGCCATTGATCGTCGTAGAACATAACAATTTTATAGGAGGACTGAACTTGACTCACAATTACAAACTCGCTGTACAAAAGAGAGCCTAGGGACAAAAACTAGGAAAAGCAATCTAAGTACAATTGTTTAGTTTTTATTCTGGAGGGTGACGATAGAGGCTCGGGAAAGTGTTATCAACTCTGCCTTACTCCTTGGACTATCGAACGCAAACCTCGGCTCGGGTGAAGAATGCTCTCTGAAGACACGAAGGGAAAGACTGCTTCTGAGCTTTTGTGCTTTTCTGCCCGTCTATCTATATGCCTGCAAGGGAATAGCACCTTGCTATATAGGAATTCATGAGGAATGGATGTACAGACACGTGGCCAATTTTGGGCCACATCGTTGTAACTGTGCCTCGAGACTTGATTTATAGTGGACAGCTGGTGATTGGTTGAGATTGATCATGATCTGTTTGTTGCTGTAAATATGAACTATTTAAGACTTGGTCCATCTCTGCCACGTGTCTCAACTACTATTCTATGATGAGCCGCATGAAGGATGTATCCTGGCTGAGCCGCATGAAGGACTGTCTCATAACCGAGCTGCATGAAGAATGTCTTATGACCGAGCCGTATGGAGGATGTCTTATAACCGAGCCGCATGAAGAATGTCTCATGACCAAGCCGCATGAAGGACGTCTCATAACCGAGCCACATGAAGAATGTCTCATGACCGCCACATGAGAGATGCTTTATGATCGAGCCGCATGAGAGTTGTCTCATGACTGAGCCACATAAAGAGTGTCTCATAGGTGATCCGCATGAAGAGTCTTATAGCTGAGCCGCATGAAGAGTCTCTTTGGTTCGTGAACTGTACCGGATGTCATTATGGTTTTTTTGTCTTTTCAGGAGCACGTCACGCCTTATCTTCGTGTCAGCTGTCATCTTTGTGTCAGAGTAATTATGGCCAACTACACAAGAAACATTTATTGCTTAGGCTAATTTCGAACCGCACAAGGCTCCCCGTTGCTTTTGGGTCGCATGACGCTTGCTGGGTTTTGAGCCGCATGAAGCTTTCTGGGTTTTGAGCCGCATGAAGCTTTCTGGGTTTTAGGCCGCATGAGGCTCCCTATTGATTTTGAGCCGCATAGAAAATCCTATTCTTTTCCATGCTTCTACAAGACCCCCTTCAAAGTTTTCAATTTGTAAATTTGAAATACTTTGAATAAGAAGCATGGGTATGTCTTAGGAAGCATCGAGACCGCATAAGCTCTTTATGTCGCATAGATTTCTCTGAACGCATACTAGTTTCGTGCCACGTGGGCATCCTATCGCTTCGGCATTAATTGTTTTTGATTTGCTTTGATGATTTGGAGCCATTTTTTTGGATAGAATCCCAAGAGTCGCCTTTATCCTTCGGCCAGCACGAAATCTGAAGTGGCGTCTATCGCTCTACGCGCCTTTGCCAGCCTATAAATACGAGAAGTTTTGAGGAGAGAAGTTCTTTCTTTCTTCAAGCTTTCCATCGCCCTAGTCATCGTTTCTCCTCTTCTCTCGATCAACAATGGCTCCCAAAACTTCTTCCAGCGCTGCAGTGAAGGGCAAAGGGCTTGCTTTCTTATCGAATACGGCAAGCTCGATCCACCCCGACGTTCATCCTCCTATTAGTGGTAAGAGCGATGGGAAAAAAATAATCCAAAACCCTAAATACAATGGCTATGTCACATGTTTTATGCGTGGGCCCTTCTCTGTTATGCTTCGGCATAGTTGATGCTATTTTCGTCTTCACTGAACTGCTCAAGTTCTGTGTGATGAATCTGCATTGGCTGTGCCATATGGGCCACATGAATACCTTATGGCTGAGCCGCATGGGGTATGTTTTATGTCTGAGCTGCATGAGAGATGTCTCATGACTGAGCCGCATGAGAGATGTCTCATGACTGAGCCGCATGAGAGACATCTCATGACTGAGCCGCATGAGAGATGTCTCATGACTGAGCTGCATGAGAGATGTCTCATGACCGAGCCGCATGAGAGATGCTTCATTACCGAGCCGCATGAGAGATGTCTTATGACCGCATAAGCACCTTATGGACTGGACCGCATGAAAGCCCACCTAACAGAGCCGCATAACTCGAAAAGCATTAAGTGGTTTTTCTTTGACTATCTTATGACTTCTTTTTCTTTCTTTTTCAGTGAAGCTGCCGATCAATCCCTCGGGGAAGCTCTTGGTAGGTCAGGCTCAATCTGCCTTGAGAGTGAGGTTCGACCAGGTGGTCGAATATGTGTCAGCCCAAATTACTAAAAATCAATCTGAGGATAGGCTGAGGGTCATCAGCAACCAATCTTTTTTCTACCTCTTGGGCATGATGAACTCAGGAAAATTAGGGGGCACGCATCTGAAACCCGCATTCTTCTTTGTGGATGCCTTAACTGTAAAGAACTCCAGCATTCTAGATTTATCTGAAAGTTGGAGTTTTTCTTCCAATGGGATGGCGATTCATATTCCTCAGATGGAACGTCATTTCCTGCTGTCCTGGTTTAATATGCTGCCAATTGACAAAAAAATGGTGGACTCCCTAACTCCAAGCCAGCATGGGATCTTCGTGGGTGATATTCATTACAATAAAACATCGAGGTCGGTAGTCGTGGGCAAGATACCGGTCAGCCGTTCTGTGATCGGGTTGGCCCCGGAGTTTCATAAACGTGCATGGTCCCAACTTTAGGTTATCCCAAGCTGATACTTTTATGAACCAGATTGCTCAAAAGGGGTCCTACCCTACTGGTCGGCTGTCACTGCTGAACTGGATGAACCCCACCCCTCCATGGATCAATTTGACCTTGTGGATCTTGCGGACATATCGGGAACTCCTGCACGAGATTGGTCTTTATCATGCTATACGGGGCACTTGTTATGGTCTGTCCATAAACAAGAAGCTGTTCATGGCTCTTGTCGAGATGTACAACCATCGTACGGGGACCTTTTTCACACCTGGAGGGGAAATGGGACTCGCTCTCCATAAGATGCGTGACGTCTCCAAGCTGTCCTGGGGAGATGAAGTTTTTAAGGCGTATACCCCTGCAAATAAAGAATTTGAGGAATTAGAGCGGCATTTTCGGGTTTTGTGGCTGTTTACCGGGAATTGCTATGTCACCATAGCACGTGCCAACAAATGTCGAAGAAGAAGAACGATAGCTTAGAAGGGAACCTTCCTCACACCAAGACCTGGCTCAGCTACCTGTTTGAACTCGGTGCCTCAGGCCGGGTTACCCCTCGGAGTCCTCGAACCCGGGAGGAGGTGTACAATCAGGTGTTGAATGCCGAAAGGGTTAAAACTACGATGATAGATTCGGGAGCCAATCTAACACCTTTAGTTACTTTTATTAAGATACCCAGAGGATGTCTGATAAGGCCTTCTTGGCAGGATTTTTGATGCTGTGGCTGCAAAATTGTGTAGTTTCGGGAGGAGCTGGTGTTATTGAAAGAATCAGCCGTAACTTGATCCTTCTCGCTGTGAAGCTGGTCTTTGGAGGTAGGCTAGCTCTACTACCCGCCATGGTATGCAACATATATCGTGGCCTCCGTAGTTTCTCGTCCAAAGTCATTGCTCGCGATACAGCGAAGGATTTTAAACGAATCGAGCTGCCCTATCATTATCTGATGGGGTGGCTGTTAATGTATTGTCCGTCTTTGATGAGGCCTGGCCCAGAGGACGACGTGACCGCTGATGATGCCTTCATCTACCAGTATCGTCGTATGCCCTGGGAGTACACTACCATGCCAGCCTGTCGGATGGCGCTGGCGCGAGTGGACAGATATTCCTTCTTCGTATCTATTCCTCATTTTACCGATGAAGAAGTGAGAGGCATACATCTTGATGGTGCTGCGTCTCCCCATTTCTTGTCCGAAAAGATGCTCTTCTGGTTGCAGAATATCCGTCCTGCACATCTGGTGTATTGTAATCGTAACTCCGTCTTTTTGGAGCCTTACTTACCCAGTCGATTCTCTCGGCAATTTGGGTATAGTCAAATGTTCTTGGACAACCCCAGCTCCTGTCTGGGTTTCGAGGGTAGCGTTCTAGACGGCATCCGGGCTTGGCATTATTATAGCGCGGTTCATACCCGTGCCAGCTTCTCCATACCCGATACTAGAGAGTCGAGCATATTTTGTATATGGCAACCCTGTACCATGTCATGGTAAATAAGCTCCCTAGTGTTTTGACCCAAGTACCAGCTTCATTACTGGTACTAGTTTGGAGAAGAAGCCAAAAGAGTCCCAGACGAGGACCAAGCAGGGGAAGACAGTTGAAGTGTCTGACTCAGAGTCTATTAACGTGACGAGGAGGATGACCCTGATAACCTGCTTCCTCTTGCAGGCGATTCGGTGGCAGATCTGCCCCTGCTGTGCCTAGTCCTTCGCGTAAACGAAGTAGGCATGGGTCCTCTGTCGTCGGCAGAACTCGCTCCAAAAAATGGGCCACGGTCAAGCCTCGCGGTCCGAGCACTAGGGAGAGAAGTGATGGCGTCGAAGCCGTTTCAGAGGTGAATCGAGTTACGACCACCCTTTTTTTCTTCTTTTCTGAAATATAATCTGATCATCATTTTTTCTTTGTAGGCGTCAGGAGAAGTGAACTCCCCAGAGCCGGCTATTGCCTCTAAGGTTGTCCCTGGTGCTACGACTGCCGAGCTTCCTTCCACCACGGTCGTCCCGACGACGGCTGAGATTCCTCATGCTGCTGACATCTCCATTAGAGACAATGTGGGCTTTACTGAACTACTTCCCGAGGTTGCTGAACCTCAGTCGGTTGATAGCAACCCAGTTGTATCCACTTTCGGAGCGGCTGGGGCAGAGAAAGCAGCTGCAAGTGTCGCCGTTGAAGAGGATATGGTGGCTGTGAGTGAGCCTCAGCTTCAGCGACCCTCCCCTGGTAAGCTATGTCATGTCTTGACTAGTGAGGAGGTTCATTTGTTCTATCTTCATATCCTTCGGGTTAAGTTGATCGATGGTTGTTCCGGACATACAGGTCCTACTCCTTCACTGTCGACAATAGACATCCTCGCGGAAGAAGTTACCAGGGGATCTAGTGGAAGGAAGTACGCCTCTTCCTCCTCCAACTCATATCGAAGGACCTCTTGCCGGGTCGAGTTCAGGAGGACAAGTAGTGGGACTGCCAGGACGGAAGAAATCGTCCCTGCACCCTCCTCGGTTAATGTGGCTTTATCAACGGAGGTTGATCTTTCTGCAATGCCAAGTCTTTGAATCCTTCGGGCTGCGGAAGAGGAGATGACTGCTATTCAGGCGTCTTATCGCTCGGAACTTGTATCCCTAGTGATGGGGGCATCAAGTTCTGGTACATCTTCTTCGCAACTGTCTTCAACTCTCTCGGCTACTCTTCCTTTAACACCGTCCTCTTCGAAAGTTCTGGACGAATCGTCGAGAGTTTTTATCGCCATTTGAAACGAGGGGTCGAAGCTGCCCTGGAAAGAGGGATATCTTTTGTACTGGCTCGTCAATGTGCCCACGGTCAAATTGAACTTCTCAGAATATTCCTCGACGGGACAGGGATGGTCGACCTCTTGGAGCCCAAATTAGTAGAAGCTGATAAGCTCGTGGCTCAGTTTCAAGGGATGCGGCAACTTGATATGTCGTTGGCAATGGATCAGGAGCGTGCCTTCCTTATAACAGCCATAAAAAGGTAAATACGGTACTAGATACGTCAAAGCCTGCTCTAGTGAAGGACCTTCAAGATCTGTCTCTGAGGTATGATCAACTAAGCCGTAGAGGGGAGGACTGTTTGGCTCGGAAAGAGGCCGCATCTCGTATGATAGCCGATACCAACGAGAAGATCCTCCAACTTCAGATAAATTTGGCTTCTTTAGAATCTGAGCTTCAGGCCTCCCGCAAAGATAAGGAGTTAATTTGCCGGAAGACCGACCAGGTCACCCGAACCTCTGATGCCCTGGAGTGTGCGCTGAAGAAACTTGAAGACCATTGGCAGGCACATGCGCATCTAGAGGATGCAGAAAAGTTGACTCAAGAGGCCGAGCGTCGGGCCACACTGAGGATTGAGCGGTCGACAACCAAACTAAAGGACCGGCTCAGAGAACTGTGTATCGCCGAACCATAATCGGATTTTTCTACTTTTATTATTATGTCCCTCTATTTTTTATGTAGTACTTTTGACTTTAAATGAATGAGTATGTTACCTCATCCTTTATTTGTGGTATCTGTTGTGTTTGTACAGTATCTTTGGTGTTATGGTACTTGCCCCACTAGGGGACTTTCTGTTGACCTATTACCCTTGGCATACCTTGGCTTTAGGTACGGATAATAAGTTCGATAGAGAGACCCATCATATTCACTTGAATGTGGTGAACATGAGGTTTGATGATAGAACCTTCCTACTCAGAGGTACTGAGGACATGGTAGGGGTGGGCTCAATATGGATACCTAGAACAACTCCGTGGTAAGGTGGATATGGAAGTTCTTGGTATTGGGTGAAAGAATGCTATGGAACAACTGGGCTCCAGAGGCATGTGATGGTGAGGAAATGGATGCATGTACTAGAGGACCTAGTACAACATTTGTGGTCAGCTACGAACATTTATGGTCAACTGTGGACATTTGTGGGCCTATTACCCTTGGCGTACCTTGGTTTTGGGTACGGATAATAGGTCGAGAGAAAACCAACATACTTACTCAGTGGTGATGAGGACGTGGTAAATATGGGGGTTTTACAACGGAGTCTTCCTACTCAGAGGTAATGAGGACGTGGCAGGAGTGGACGTAATGAAGGATACATAGAACAACTCAGAGGTAATATGGACGTGGAAGTTCTATATAAGGGATGATTTGTTTGTGATGGAAGAGAAACAACTCAGAGGTGACATCGACGTGGTTGTTTCAGGAATTTTGTGGACCTGTTACCCTTTTTATGCACTGAAGGCGCGGGTAACAGATTCTGAGGAAAATGCTCTTTTTAGGGAAGAAGTTTAGAGGTATGATCATACATGACTTGCTGCCTGAAAGATTCGATATGAATTTCTTTAGGGTGACCAGAGTATTAGTTCAACGGTACCTAAGGGTACATAACTCAACAATCCGGTTGATTCGGAGGGTGTCGTTTAGACATAATATTTCTTCAGGAACTTGCTGTTGATGGGCATCATGAGCAAGTCTCCGTTTTGCTTTACGAGACGATATGCACCATTGGACAATATAGCCTCAATGATAAATGGGCCTTCCTACTTGGGTTGGAACTTGCCGGTAGTTTTATGAGTCATAACCATCGGCCTACGAACTGCCAAAACGAGATCGCCTACTTGGAATGTCCTCAGTTTGACCTTTTTATTGAAGGCTCCAGAGATACGTGCTTGATAAAGCTCGATTTGTTGTTGAGCTAGCAGGCGCTTCTCATCTAAGGCCTCCAATTCTTGTAGCCGACGATGGTAATTATCATCCGACGTTAGTCGGTAAGTGAGGGCGACACGGAGCGAGGGGATTTGAGTTTCCAATGGGAGAACTGCCTCACTTCCGTATACCAAAGAGAATGGTGTATTCCCAGTGGCTGTCCGAACTGTAGTACGGTACGCCCATAAGTATTCGCCAAGCTTTTTATTCCAGTCGTGTTTGTTTGAGGACACAAACTTCTTGAGAAGCTTGACTATGGTTTTGTTGAATGCTTCAGCCAGACCATTAGCCGTCGGGTTGTATGGTGTTGAAGCAACATTCTGAATTCGATGTTTGTCGTAAAACCGATAGAAGGCGTGGCTTGCGAACTGCGGACCATTGTCGTAGATGATCCTTCGAGGTAGTCCAAAGCGATAGATGACGTGATGCTTGACAAAGTTGATCACGTTTGATGTCTTTACTTCTGCAAGCAGAACAGCTTCCGCCCATTTGGAGAAGTAGTCTGTAATTGCGAGTATAAAGCGGTGTCCTCTGGATGAAGGCGGGGTGATTGGACCAATAATATCCATTTCCTATGCCTCAAATGGCCAGGATGCCACCGTCGGATGTAGAAATTCGGATGGTTGGTGTATGAAATTCGTGTGGACCTAACAAGCTTTACATTTTTTTGCATAGTCTATCGCATCTGCTACCATCGTAGGCCAGTAATAGCCCATCCGGCGAAGGCGGTCTTGTAATTTCGGGCCAGGTTGATGGGCCCCACAAACGCCATCGTGAGCTTCGTACACGGCTTCTTTGGCTTCCGTATCTGACAAACACCGGAGCAGTAATCCAACTTAGGATCACTGATACAACATTTTTGTCTCTGTATCGTAGAAGAATCTGAGAGAACGTCTTCTAATAGAAGTGGCTTCTTTCGAATTTTTCGGCAAGATACCATAGACTACGAAGTCAATAAATGGAAGTCTCCAGTCCTGTGCTTCGTCGACCGTCAGGGCAGAATAACTGACAAAAAATTGAACGTTGTTCTTAGGACAAACCAATTCATGGTCTATTACGTCAACCAAATGATGAGCATGATTAAGAACTGCAAGGGAAGCGACAAGGCCTGCTAGGGCATCGGCTTCAATATTCCGGAGTCTGGGAACATGTTCTATGAAGAACCCTTCCAAGGACGTAATGATGGCAATTGCTATTTGACGATAGAGGATCATGTCTTCATGACGAACTTCATATGAACCCCGGATCTGATTAACGATTAACTGTGAATCGCCATATGCTTCCAGGTACTCTACCCTAAATTCTTTTACAAGTCGGAGGCCGATAACCAAGGCTTGTACTCGGCCACATTGTTTGAACAAGGTTCCGTAAGGGAGTATGCCCGATTGATCACCAACCCAGAGGAAGAAATCAATACCACTCCGACTCCAACGACGATATTGCCCTTGGGCCCGGTTCTTGAAGTACCGTCGAAGAACATTCACCAGAAAGTATCATAGGAAGCCATATTTGAATTGGCGACCTCGTTTGGGATCTCTTCATATACTCTGGTTACCTCCGACCCTGGATGGGCAGCTAAAAAGTCTGCCAAAGCTTGACCTTTAACAGCTTTCTGCGGGATGAAGATCATGTCGTAGGGGGACAATAATATCGTCCAGGTAGCGAGAAGAGAGCTGAGTGCACCTGGTTTGGTCATGAGGACCATGAGGGGGTTGACTCGTGATATAACATGAATGGTCTGTCCTGTAACATAGTGTCGCATCTTCTGAATGGCGAACACCAAAGCGAGGCACTCCTTTTCTACGACAGTGTATCTATGTTCAGGCCCTATCATCATTCAGCCGAGGTAATAGATAGCTGGTTCATGCCCCGCATCATTGTTTTGTGCTAGTAGAGCGCCGAGGGAATGTTCCATCGCTCGCACAAAGTAAAAACGATTTTTCAGCAACCGGGGCCACCGGGACTGGAGGTTTCGACAAATATTCTTTAATATTGTCAAAGACACGTTGGCACTCTTCATCCTATACGAAGGAGACGCCTTTCTTCATGAGGTGTGTGAATGGTTGACATCGTCCGGAGAGGTTAGAGATAAATCTCCTGATATAAGGTAGCCTCCCTTGAAGGCCTCTGAGCTCACGGAGATTTCTCGAGGGACCCATCTCCATGACTGCCTTTGTTTTCTCAGGATCTATATGGATATCCTGCGAGGTAATGACAAAACCCAAGAATTTCCCGCTGGATACGCCCAAGAAGGATTTGGTAGGATTCATCTTTAAATTGTGTGCTCGCATCAGGTCGAATACTGTCCTCAGATCGTGCAGATGATCTTCCTTAGAGCAGCTTTTAACGGCGATGTTGTCGACATAACATTCTACTGTCTTACGCAGGTGGTCTCTGAAGATGATACTCATAGCTCGTTGATATGTGGCACCGACATTCTTTAAACCAAAGGGTATGACTGTGTAGCAGTACACGCCAATCGACGTTCGGAATGAAGCATGCTTTTCATCGTTAGGAAACATCTTGATTTGATTGTATCCTGAGAAGCCATCCATGAATGACATGCACTCAAAGCCACATGTGTTGTCAATCATTATGTCCGTAATAGGAAGAGGGAACTCATCTTTAGGACATGTTTTGTTCAGATTTCGGAAGTCGATACAAATTTGGATCTTCCCATTCTTTTTGAGGACCGGTACTATGTTGGCTACCCAGTCTGGATGTTATTCCTCATGGATGAAGCCGCTGGCTATTAGTTTATTGACCTCAACTTTGATAGAATTCATGATGTCTGGGCGGAACCGTCGTTGCTGTTGCTTGACCAACTTTGCGTCCGGATGAATGATGAGCTTATGGAGTGCAATCTCGGGGTTTAGCCCTGGCATGTCTTCATAACTCCAGACGAACACGTCGATATACTCTCTGACGAGTTGTAATAGCGACTCTCGCTCTTCCTCTGTCAGACTTTTGCTAACAAGATTGGCTTTGGAGAGGATTCATCGCCGAGGTCAACTTGCATAACCTCATCTTCAGTAGGGGATCTCTTTGTTCGAAATGCTTCTTCCATTGTGCATCTAGCTGTTGGACCCAAGACTCTAACTCAAGAAGTTTGGGTATGTCTTCATCTTCTTCGTAGGCGTCCGTAAATTCTATATTGACAGACCAAGCTTGCCTGAGTACGTCCCCGATGCTGACATCTAAATCGGAAGTGGGTGATTCGGTCGAATGAGAATGCCATTCGCATTCTTCATCCGAGCTCTCGGGAGTTATTGCAGGTGTAACATAGCCTAGACCATGTCTGGTCTTGCTATAATAATCCAATAGTTTTCCAGCCGGGACTGGCAATTGCAAAGGTAATCGCCGGCCGGTGCCGTGGTTCAGGCCTGGTGTAGTCTTCATATCATACCCCTGTTTTTGTATGAGGTACTTGGATCGGGAGCTATACAGATAAAGCGGCAGTCTTTCGGTGCTGGGCTAGAGATCGACTTCTTATAGCCTGAAGGACTGTTGATCATTCTTTCGGCCGAAGATGATTGGATGATCCTCTCCCGCGACTATGAAGCAAGCGCCTTCCATGGTAGTAAGTTGGTTCATGGTATAGACATTTGTCACTTGTGTGTGTAAGTTGATGCCCATACCGTGTTCTATATAGCATACATTATACGAAGCTTGTTAAGCTCGAGGTAGTTCAAAGATAACCTTTTATTGATAAAATAAGGTATCTTTTCTGGCTGTATTACATCATCGACAGAGGGAACATCAGTGTGCGTAGCCACATATTTGGCTAGCTCTAGCTCCTCTTCAGCCACCCCCTGTATTATTGAAGATTGGAAGGATGACCTGGGCAGCTTGATCATCAAAGGTTCCACTGGTGGTGCTGGACGTGGGGTCGTTGGCTCACTAGCGATCCTTGGCTCAGTACTGGGCTATCGATTTGTCCTGGGGAGACGAATGACCATCGGCTTAACAGAAGGATTTATCTTTTCTGATTTTTGTTGGCCGGCTCTTAGCAGTCTGATTGTTATTGGCTCCACAGTGGGTCTCGGCCCCTGGCTAGACCTTGGGAGTCGGATAACCATTTGCTCCTTTTGTGCAGTAAGCACCGGTAGACTGGTTTCTTCTTTACGCAGAGTGGCTACAAGAGGAGCAGTTCTGCCTGGCTTGCGGGCCTGGAGATGGATCTTCAGAGGTTCTTCTGATCCCATTGTAGCCTTTTTTTGATCTTGAGCATCCTCTTCGACCAGGTGCTTTTTCGATTTCTCGTACAAGCAGGCATCCGAATAGTAGGATTCAACCCCTTTGAAGGGATCGACGTCGGCGAATTCTGTTCTTACAAAGTCGTATTTGTCGACATATTTAAAGTACTGGTACAATGTGGAGGGCACGATCATATAATCGTATATCCAAGGGCGCCCCATGAGAATGTTATAGGACATATCCGCGTCTATGATGTAGCAAGTCACTTTCGACTAGAGGTCACCAATTTGGCATTTCAGACAAATCTTTCCAATAGGATAACTTCTTCCTGAATTGAAATCGCTGATGGCGGTGTTGGTAGGTGTCAGCCGATGCATAGGGATGTGCAGGAGGTGAAGCAAGCTCTTCGGAATGATACTTATTGAAGAATCGAAATCAATGTGAATCCGATCTACTTTGATGTCGCTGATGTATCCAGTGTGATACAGAGGGCGATCGTACAGGTTGGTCTTGATGAGCATATCCTACGGAGTGAACACGATGTTGGGCATTGCACCTGTACAATTACTGTCCCGGAAATCTGCTAGCGAGCTCTCCCCTGTAAGCTTGACCTGAGCCAAATAAGCGTCAGCATTCTGGAGTTCTTCGCTCAGTGCGACGCGAATATCCTTGGAGAGCCTTAAGAGTTCATATAATGACAATTTTGCTGGTGTGTTGGCCAATTGTTCCAGGATGTCAAAATTGTAAGACCTTTCCAGCCCCTGAGGTGTGTCTTTACGGAGCGACTTGTCGAAGCGGGTCTCCTTTGGCTTAGGCTTGTCGGCTGGCGGAGGCTGAGAAGGTCCTGGAGCATCATCAGTGGTCGGCTGACGATCTTCAGCCGAGTTATCCGGATGCATCGGATCGGGTAACGACAGTTGTTGCTTCTTCGGTTCCGGCTGAGTTTGTGTGGCAAGACTTAGCCTTCCCACCCTTCTTCTTGCCGGTGGAGGATGATGCTGACTGGGTTACTTAAGGCACCAAGTCCGGGTGGAACCATATGACCTTCCCTCTTGACGTGGTGAGGGGCACCAGCCCAGTCGTCTGGTCTCGGGGAGGTAGAAGATTAGTGACCTCTATTGTTGCCCGGGGGATGGGTACTACGCCATCTTGAGTCCTCGTTAGGGGGAAGCTGCCGAATTGGACCGACACCATGTTGGCAGCCACGGTTACCTCCTCGAAATCAATGGACAGAGCCTTGAAATCGATGAGGTTCTGGATGTACCGCTTTAATTGGAAGCATTCTTGAGTAGCGTGGTGGACGTAGCGGTAGAAATGATAGTACTTTGGGCTCTCGATCTCTGCAGGTCGAGGTTCACATCTCGGTAGAGGGAGCTGAATTCTATCCCCTTGCAAGAGCATGTCAAAGATGGGCTTGACATGGCTATCCTCGAAGGAGTAGGTCACCTGAGGCTACTGTTTCTTTACTTGCTTTAGTTCAGGCTTTTGGGTTGTATCAACAACCATAGCATGTTTGTCTTTGGTGTCCCGGTTATTAGAGGAACTACTGCCGTTGTTGTTGGTATTAGGGCGTTTGCCCTTATCCTGTCCATCCGAAATATGTAGCCCCAGTTGGCGAGCCTTCTTCAATTTTGCTTCTACACTAGTGGCACTGATAATGAAGGCCTTCCAGTCTTTAAATTGATCTTCGCCTATCCAGAGGCTGATTGTGGGGAGCAACCTCTTTTGAAAAATCTCAATTAAAGAAGAGTCCGGGTTACCAGAGGGCAATTTCATTGCGGTTTGGCAAAACCGCTCGATGTAATTCCTTGTCTGTTCTTTTTTTTCTTGAACAACGTCCATGAGATTTAACATCGTCACATCTTGTCCTACCTTGTAGAACCTTTCCAAGAACATATGTTTGAAGCCGGCGAAGGAATGGATGCTGTTATCCGACAGGTTACGGTACCAATCGAACGCGACCCCCTCTAATGCCCCGATGAATAATTGCGTGAGGATGGCATCGTCATGCGGCAGATGGTCTGTTGTGACCTCGAAGTAGGTCATATACCGGCTCGCAGAGGTCTTTCCGTCATATGGATTGATATTGAATAGTTTATATCGTGGAGGGAAGGGGACATATCTCCATGCAACGGGATACGACTGTCATATCCTGAGGTCCTGAGAGAATTCTCGGGCGTAAAACATTGCACGGAGCTCCTGGACTTCTCTTCTCGCCTTCTTAGCTTCTTCTGCAGCAGTAGGAGCCGATATTCTGGGTGGATTATTGTCCAGGGTTGGCGCGGTCGTGTTTGAGTCCGCATTGACGGCAGGACCCAAGCTTGTTTGACCAGGTATCCTTACTTGTAGAGCTGGAAGGGCAGCCTTGATCTCGTCCACTGACTTAACCAAGGTTTGGAGTATGGCCTCAAGAGTGTCGAGTCGCTGCCGATCACTGGGACCGTCTTGGTTGTGATCAGTCATGAATACCGTCCTCACATGAGGAGAAGTGGAAGGAACTGTAGAAGACGTGCCCTCCGAATCATACCCTCGCATAGAGAAGTCGTCGGAGTATGTGGGAATATTCTTTTCTGGTTCGGACTCGAAGGAGGTGCTACCCCCTGCATAGGAGGTTACCTCGTCTTGGACGTTTTCAGGGACGTCTGAGTCTATTGTATCTGTTGGGGGGATTGTTTCCCCTGGCTCATCTTCTTGAAATGTTGGATTATTGTAGATGTTTCGAGGAGTGCTACCCCTAGCTCCAACTACCCCCAGGGATGTAGATGACGAATCTCCAAGTGATGAAGATTTCATCTTTGAGCGGGTACCTTGATAAACCCCTCCCGTGACGGCTGTGGGCAACCCCTAGATGAGAGTTTCTTGGCCGTGCTGGTTGAGATTGTCATGCTGGACATATTTATTTTCTTCCCTCCCTTACCGGTAGGGACCTTTCGGATAGAATTACAGGAGGCGAAAGGAAGCGCCTCGTCCTCCGAGCTTTGTAGTAGGATCGGTCCTGGCTGTTGCAGTCGTTGGAAGACGGACTGCTGGTCCTCTTGCACTGCTGTCTTGTTGCAGCAGCAATTGATAATGACTCGAGTGCAGTGACGTCCATGGAAGGACTCTTTGCACACCAAGGTTTTTTTTTTCTTTCCTTGCACTTGTGAAGGATCACATCTCGCAAGTCAAGGACATCTCGATCAACCTTTGCACTCGCTTTGTGGGCCCGGGTATCCCGAGCACACGAGTGCGCAGGTATCATGTTTGCTCCCTGATGTGGGGCTAGTAAAAGCACTTGCCCTCGATCATTGTTGGGAGACTCTTGAGAACCACCCTTTCCGTCTGCCGCCAGGGGCTGGACACGGGCGGTTCTGTACAACTTTCCATCAGAGGCCCGCATAACAGTTAGCGGGACTCTCTGACGGTCAGTAGTTGGAGCAGTTGACTGAGCTCGACGAGCCTACGCTGTCCTAGACTTCTTTGTTCTAGCACCCGAGGGTGCATAGTAGGAAGAGTCCAAGCTGTGCCGCATAGAGTCTGGCACATCCTCATTGGAGCTTCTGAGGTCAGGCCCGCATGAGAGGCGGTCGAAGACTGAACCTAAGCCGCATATGGCGGATGGTCGGCGGCTGGGATTGTTGGCCGCATATGCATTCTCCCTATGACTGGGATTGTTAGCTGCATAGGTCATTTCCCTGCGGCTGGGATTGTTGGACGCATATGCATTCTTCCTGCGGCTGGGATTGGTGGCCGCATATGCATTCTTCCTGCGGCCCATATCCTTATGCGGCTTCTTCTTGGACCGCATGGAGTTCCCGTTTGTCCCCGCAAGTCCAACATCGTAGTATTTTCCTTTGCTGGATTTGGGGATAGCAGGGTCCTCTGTGGCTTGAAGTGGGGCCGCATGTGAGTCTTCTTCGCCGTCTTGAGCAGCAGAGAGAGCTTGTTCCAGAGCTTTGGGAAAGGCAACAGTTTTGGGCCCCCACGCCCTGCGGGCCTTTTTTGAGCCGGCTCACTTCTAGCTTGGGCTAGCTCTCCCTTCGGAGAGCATCTCTTCGAACGCTTGCTGGTCGAAACGAACAATAAGCATTTATTACATGGAGCCGAGTTTGGCTGCGTCCGATTGTGTCACCAACTTATCAACAATAGAGAAGTTATGTCCCAGCAGAGTCGCCATCGTGTTTGCCATTGATCGTCGTAGAATAGAACAATTTTATAGGAGGACTGAACTTGACTCACAATTACAAATTCGCTTGTACAAAAGAGAGCCTAGGGACAAAACCTAGAAAAAGCAATCTAAGTACAATTGTTTAGTTTTGATTCTGGGGGGTGACGGTAGAGGCTTGGGAAAGTGTTATCAACTCTGCCTTACTCCTTGGATTATCGAACGCAACCTCGGGCGAGGGCGGCTGGGGGAGGGTTCGGGTTAGGGTTCGGGTTAGGGACATATAGTCCCTGCAGCCATTTTTTAGATACTATGGTACGACATGGTGATCGGGACATATAGTCCCTGTAGCCATTCGACTGGCAAGACAGAAACTATGGTACGACATGGTGATCAGGACATAGTCCCTGCAGCCATTCGACTGGCGAGGCAGAAACTATGTAACCGTAGATAAAGTTGACTATCCTCCGACCCTTATCGCTCGACAATGATGATATGACAACCTATCACTATATCTTATATAGTAGTAGATGATGTCTTAGTATTACATTATGTGAGTTCATCTTGATTCTGTTACATTCTTCAGATACTGGATACGATAAGAACATATACTACACCATATATACAGAACATAGATGATTCATACTAATGTATGCTAGAATGAATTTTGGGTTGTGTTCTGAGCCATCTGTTCTCACACTTAAAACACATAGGAATTAGTTGTGTAAGAGCGCTGGAGAGAGTGAAAGTGCCGGAGGGGGGGAGGAGAGAGAGTGAAAGAGTAAAATGGTACGACATGGTGAAGTAGTACTGTATTTTGGCTCCAGCTCCAGCTCCATTTGTATTAATCTACGGTACGACATGGTAATCAGGACAGTCCCTGCAGCCATTCGACTGGCGAGGCAGAAACTATGTAGCCGTAGATAAAGTTGATTGTCCTCCGACCCTCATCCCTCGGCAATGATGATACGACAACCTATCACTATATCCTATAGTAGTAGACGATGTCTTAGTATTACATTATGTGAGTTCATCTCGATTCTGTTACATTCTTCAGATACTAGATACGATAAGAACATATACTACACCATATATACAGAACATAGATGATTCACACTAATATGTGCTAGAATAAATCTTGGGTTGTGTTCTGAGCCATTCGTTCTCACACTTGGCAAAAAATCAAATTTTTTGTACTTTATCTGCTTTCGAAAATGTACTCAAATTACATGATGGTTCCTTTAGTTAGCTTGCTTATGTTACAATTATGTTATTTGTGAATATCGATCTTACCAGATGGCACCCATGACCCGAGGAGCGGCACGTCGTTTGAGGAAAACAATGAATGCTGAGGTAGCTCCTCCTACTGTTAAGGAGGAAGTGGCACCGGTAGCTAGTGAGACCGAGAGTTCTATTCATCCAGCACCGGTAGCTAGTGAGACCGGGAGTTCTATTCATGCAGCACTTGCAAGGGACTACATCTCTCCTCACGCCAAAGATCCCACTTATTCGAGGTGGTTGCGTGATCGTATCAATGAGCGTTTGCATGAGCTGTGTGGTTCTCATTAGCTATTAGTACTTATTTGTATTGGACTATTTGTATTGGGTTATTTTTGTATTAGACTATTTGTATTGGACTACATATATGAATTAGTACTGTGTCAATCTCTGGATGTATTGGACTACGACATAGTGATCAGGACAGTCCCTGCAGCCATTCGATTGGCGAGGCAAAAACTATGTAGCCGTAGATGAAGTTGACTGTCTTCCAACCCTCATCCTTCGGCAATGATGATACGACAACCTATTACTATATCTTATATAGTAGTAGATGATGTTTTAGTATTACATTATGTGAGTTCATCTTGATTCTGTTATATCCTTCAGATACTAGATACGATAAGAACATATACTACACCATATGTACAGAACATAGATGAGTCACGCTAATGTATGCTAGAATAAATTTTGGGTTGTGTTTTGAGCCATCCGTTCTGATCAAGCATCTTCCTTCTCCTTTCCTCCACCATGGCTCTGGACCCATCTGCTCCTTCCTACTTCCCTTCTTCTTATTTGACTCCCTCAGCCACATATGATATCCACCTCATGTGTAGAGTCGGGGGAGAAAAAGTGGACAGGAAAAGGAGGGGAAAGCAGCACAGCCGGCGGCATAATCCGGACGAAGTACAGAGGTTTTCTTCAACATCCGTAGGAGAACTATAAGGATATATCTTTTCACAACATGTCACCTTGTCAAAGACCCTTAATGTGAATATCATGTTACCGCGGTATCGGAAGACTAACATGTCATAATTTTTTAAGCCGTGTGTTTTGACATAATCCTCCCAACTCTTTCCTCCTATGTAGTAATCTTGCATTACTACATAGGAGGAAAGAGTTGGGAGGATTATGTCAAAACAAACGGCTTAAAAAATTATGACATGTTAGTTTTTCGACACCGCGGTAACATGGTTGTCACATTAAGGGTCTTTGACAAGGTGACATGTTGTGAAAAGATATATCCTTACTACATAGGAGGAAAGAGTTGGGAGGATTATGTCAAAACACACGGCTTAAAAAATTATGACATGTTAGTCTTCCGATACCGCGGTAACATGATATTCACATTAAGGGTCTTTGACAAGGTGACATGTTGTGAAAAGATATATCCTTATAGTTCTCATACGGATGTTGAAGAAAACCTCTGTACTTCCTCCGGGTCATGCCGTCGGCTGTGCTGCTTCTCCTTCCACTTCCTGCCAACTTCTTCTTCCCCGACTCTACACTTGAGGTGGATATCATATGTGGTTGAGAGAGTCAAATAAGAAGAAGGAAGTAGGAAGGAGCAGATGGGTCCAAAGCTATGGTGGAGGAGAGGAGAAGGAAGATGCTTGATCAGAACGGAGGAATTGATGGATGGAAGAGAACTAGAAAGCACCGATCCTTCCTGTTGTGAGAACTGTGAAGAGTGAGAAAGGAGAGTGGGTCTTTGATTTTTGCGTTCATCATCATTAGAGGGAGCAGCACTGGAAAAGTTGTGACGTTGATAGCATGAGAGAGGGAGAGGGTGAATGGAGGGAGGGAAGTGGCTGCATGCCTTTGGCTCACTCGAGCGGTATTTGTGCGTCATCTGGTGGCGCTCCTCCAGCTCCGGGTCCAGCTCCAGGCGATCAGTAGTTTCATTTTTGTATTTTTGGACTGTACTATATTTTTGACTTTGTACGTATTTAGGGATATTCAGTTTTTTTGTTGAGGATACTGAGTTTGTACGTATTTGCGGATATTGATTTAGTTTGTTGAGAATATTATATATTGACATTGTTCGTTGCAGATAGTATTTTTTTATATTTTTTGTATATTCTGGAATGTATTGTGCGTACCGGTGTTGAGTGTTCCACCGAGGGGGTCGACGAACCCAGGGATTGAATTCTGTATTTTGTATTTTGGATTATGTATTTTTGGATCTAGCTCCAACTCCATTTGCATTAATCTACGGTACGACATGGTGATCAGGACATAGTCCCTGCAGCCATTCGACTGGCGAGGTAGAAACTATGTAGCCGTAGATAAAGTTTACTGTCCTCCGACCCTCATCCCTCGGCAATGATGATACGACAACCTATCACTATATCTTATATAGTAGTAGATGATGTTTTAGTATTACATTATGTGAGTTCATCTTGATTCTGTTATATCCTTCAGATACTAGATACGATAAGAACATATAATACACCATATGTACAAAACATAGATGATTCACACTAATGTATGCTAGAATGAATTTTGGGTTGTGTTCTGAGCCATCCGTTCTCACACTTAAAACACATAGGAATTAGTAGTGTGAGAGCGTCGAAGAAAGTGAGAGCGCCGGAGGGGGGAGGAGAGAGAGTAAAATGGTACGACATGGTGAATTAGTACTGTATTTTGTTCTAGCTCCAGCTCCATTTGCATTAATCTACGGTACGATATGGTGATCAGGACATAGTCCCTGCAGCCATTCGACTGGCGAGGCAGAAACTATGTAGCCATAGATAAAGTTGACTGTCCTTCGACCCTCATCCCTCGGCAATGATGATACGACAACCTATCACTATATCTTATATAGTAGTAGATGATATTTTAGTATTACATTATATGACTTCATCTTGATTCTGTTATATCCTTCAGATACTAGATACGATAAGAACATATACTACACCATATGTACAAAACATAGATGATTCACACTAATGTATGCTAGAATGAATTTTGGGTTGTGTTCTGAGCCATCCGTTCTCACACTTGGAGATAAATCGAATTTTTGCTATTTTATCTGACGCACAAATACCGTTCGAGTGAGCCAAAGGCATGCAGCCACTTCCCTCCCTCCACCGTCGTACCTAGTGGAGGAGTATATTCGTCGGTCGCAGCAGGATTACCACCACCGGGCAATCGAACTCCTCCTCCTTAAAGTATTGTAATTAAGAAAATTGGGAATATTTGTGGGAATTTTGGAATATTTGTGCTATGATCGGATTATAACGACGGATATTAGGTTACTCTTCAGATAATTGATGTCTATTTTACATTATTTTGGTTTGGTCTATATGATTCTTGGATAATTGGTTTGCATTAAATTCGTATGTGCATATTTTGTCTATGTGATTTTTGGATAATTGGTGTGCATTATATATTTGGTCTATGTGATTGTTGGATAATTGGTGTGTATTATATATTGGTTTGGTTTATGCATATTTTTGTGAACAGGAAAAGTGCTATAATTTTTTTTCAAAAAAATCTCAGTTGGCGATGGACTAGTGACCGGTTAGCGACGGACTTTTCCAGTTTTCGACTACTTTTCGACGGAATTTCCGTCGCTAACTGGAGATTTGAAACTGTTTCCAGGTAGCGACGGGTGGTTGACGGAATATCCGTCGGCAACGTTCTGGTGGTATATAGTTCGACGGAATAGCGACGGAAAATCCGTCGACAAGGTTCTGGAAAAGCTTGACATTTCCAGAACATTGGCGACGGATAATCAGCCACAAATCAGTCGCTGTCTTGACGGTGTCGCGACGAAAAATTCGTCGCCAAGGTTCTGGAAATGTCAAGCATTTCCAGAACATGGTCGACGGATAATCCGTTAGTATTCTGTCGCTAATCCGTCCTTTGTTAGCGACGGCGATCGATGAACTAGCGATGGAACGATACCCTCTGATACACTGTTACGACAGTTTATCGACAGACTATCCATCGCTAGCGTCTACACAGTTAAGTATTTAATACTTGAAATGGACGAAAGTCCGTCGGAAAGTCGTCGCTAATGCTTCGTATTGTGAAGACGAAAAGCCGTCGCTATTTCGTCGCTCTTCGACTACTTAGCAACGGATCATTATTAGCGACGAGCTGATTGCCGACGGATTATTTTGGCCAAGATCCGTCAGTGATCGGTCGCTAATACTGATTGCCGACGGATGGGCGACGGATGTGGCCGTCGCTAAATAGATATATTTTGGTAGTGGCTTTACATTTCTTTCCTACAAAAAAACAAGGTACCATAACTTTGTATTACTTAAAACAACAATGTATATATTAGTGCCATGAAAATTGACATGTATCAGAGCCGTTATGATGTGTATCAGAAACAAATATGCATCAGTGAATATGGAGATTCAGGGGCCAATTATAAGTTGTTGTAGCAAAAATTTAGAGGCCAAAGCAATCATATATGATTATCTGATGTAATTTAGGCTGAAGCAAAGAAGAATATTCAAGATGAATGAAAACTACAGTCCAAACTTGAAACTACACTCCAAATTGTGGTTATCTAATGTAATATATATTCAAATATATGCTCAACTTGTCTAACTATATGCTAAGGATGACTTCACGATGTAAAGTATTTACTGGTTACGGAACCATGATCATGAAACAATTACTGAAAGTCATGAAACAAGATCAATTAGAAATTTATGTGTACGCGATAATGACCATGAAGGAAATATTTTATTCTTGTTTTATTCTAATTGAGGAGTTATGGAAACAAATTGTTAAAAGATGATTAAAAATATTTCTTAAAGAATCATTTTTATCAAAATAAGTACTTTTCATGTTGTTCATTACATTGCCATACATGATATAGGTTGTAAATGTTAGGATACTTAGTAATAAATGTTACTAGTCAATTTTATCATTGTCCTCTTCTTTCTCTTCATCTCCGTAATCATCGTCTCTCTCGAATCATCGTCATCGTCATTTAGTTTTTCATTTTCTTCTTCATCTTTATCTTTCAAACTTCTTCCTCGTCTAATACCTCCAGATCATCAACTCTCTTTATAACAACCTCTTCATCAACTCTAACATTCTTATAAGTAACTTCAACTTGCAAATCATTAATGATCGAGGAATTCATATATGAAATTTGAGGAATGACAACTTCATCCTCCTGGTATGTTAGCTCTGATATTATAAGTTTTTCTAGCTTTTGTCTTGCATACATCCCACCAATCCCGTGTATTGTGCCATCGAATAGGATAACTTGTGAAGTATAGTTGAACTGTTTGACTTGCCAACATAATGGTTCGAATCCTACATATCTTTTACTATGCCTTATATCGACGAATCCAAATTGTTTGTCAATTTTACATCCTTGCTTAGGTGTTGTATCGAATCAATCACACTTAAACAACACAATATTCGTATCAAAGAAACCAACCGTGAGTATTCTAGCTCTATAACATCTCTTTGTACACCATAATGATCATGTTTTGGATCCGGATCATAGACTGAGCCGCTCACACACACTCCAAAACTCTTAGTAAATTGCCATCTCCATCGACAAACGAGTGATTGATAGGCTTATCAGTTGTTCTAAACTTGAAGACATTAATCATGTATCTATAGCAACACTTTCCCTTCTTACTTGATCCAATGTCTAATGCTCGAATCCCTCTTTCTGTAAGTTGATGCCAGGACGGAAAACCTGAAACATCATATATTGTCTGTATACTATATCCTTATTTTTAATATAAAAAATTTAACAATGCTCATGTTTCAATATTCTTACGTAATTATGGAACCATGACAAAATTTTTATCAACCTCACTAGTAAGTTCATCATCAATATTAGGTCTTTCCATTTGCACTTCTACTCTAAAAGTAATGTGATAAGGAGAATCAAAATTAGCATACTTCTTTGCTAACTATACGTGTAACGTAAATACGCTAGTAATGTTGTGTCGCTTACATCTCAATATCATTCATTTCTTCTATGCTGCTATTTAGAAATACAAATCGATGAGCAGCTTCAAGCTCATCATCTTCCAACCATTGTATTTTAGTAGCTCTTGTATGCTTGCCCCTCACATAGATAGAATATCACTAATCGGTACATTAACCCAACCCTCGTCATTCTTTGGGGCTATATTTCGATATTTTCTGACATGAGTATCAAAATAGATGAAACATAAGTTTGAAACCTCCTTAATGATATATATATGCTTCACATATTGAACCATCTACATAAGCCTTATTACCCACCTTCTTCTTTAGGTGATGTAGATATTTAGCAAACTGAAATCAGATTCGATTAAAAATATTAGAATATAAAATTACTGGTCTAAGATAATAAAGTTTTACCACTCAAATGGGTACATCCATCGACAATGGATGGGAGCACCGACACATCTTGCCTGATTTGCGTTTATTTAGAATATAAAATTCCTGTCAGTTTGCGTTCATTTAGATCGATACATCATGCTAGATTAGGCACATAGTCGTCAGGAAATCTGAACTTTGTTACATAATTGAATACTATTAATTTATCTTCCATACCCACTGCAAATGGCACTGGATGCTTGACTAATATACTATTACTATTTTGTCTTAGGCTCAACTTTGGACGCTTACAAATATTTTTCAAGTCCTTTCTTGCTTTGGGATTGACTTTCCTTGATATTCGTCATCGTATTGAAGATGTTATTGAATACAATTCTTTTCATATGCATGACATCAAGATTCCGACTATTCAAAAGTAAATCCATCAGAACATAGCGCCAACCGGACATTTCTAGGCTCCGTAGCAAATTCTGGATGACACTAATCAAAATATTTCATGTCTCTCCATTAGAAGGGTATGATAATTCTCCTTTATCCATCATTCATTCCTTGCTATGTCATATCATATGTTGTGTTGTATTTATGGACATATACATCCATTGCAGCCTCTTAGTGAGAGACAAGAATTGCATGTACCTGTAGAGACGCAACTTTCATTGGACAATTGACTTTTTATTGCCCCAAACTGGCTTGTACCGGTCCGAACTGGCTTGTAACGGTCCGTATGACAAATATTGCATTCGTCTTTATATCCTTCTCTTTATAATAAATTATGTAACTGTTTCAAGAATAATCTGCCTAATCCTAGTTATTTATCATCATCTTCAACTTGTAAATTTTTTAGGCAAGCCTTTGATCCTTTTGGCGACAACTCTCTAACGAACTGGATGATCCAGTCATAGCAATCTTGCGGCAAGTTGAAATCATAATTGATGTTTAAAAGTCACATCACCATAGATAGGACAATAAGTATCACAGTCCGGGTACATCGGTATATGGTATCCTTGAACATATCATATAATTCCTTTGCATCATGATTCAGATCCTTCGGATCAAAGTTAGGCATACCCGCAGCAAATATCATCTCTCGTGCTAAGTTTCACTGCCGATATTCAAAGTGATCTTCGGGTGTGTGGACTCTCCGACCTTTGTACCAAACAAGAACTGACAAAGGTTCTCCTTGAGCCGTCCACTCCTTGAACGTAGTTTTGTACGAAACCCTTCTTGCAGAGATGCTCCCTCATAGAATCCACCTCTCTGAATGGTCTATTATGACATTTGACACAATTACACTTGATGAGTCTATCATCCATGAAATCAGGTTGGCTACTGGAGTATTTGAGAAATTACGCAACTTCCACCTTGTAATCATCATTCAAGTCAATCTTGCTCTCATGTCGTTGATTGTACATCCACATACAGTCAACTAAGTACCGATTCATTGCTTTCACCTGTGCGAATGATTTTGCATCATATATAACCAAAAAAAATATGGATTAGCTATCAAATATGATTTATAGATCATATTTAGAAAGACTTCATATTGCTTGGCTACATGTTATGCTGACATATTTTCTTATACTTGGAGTTTGTAGAAGTTCATATTGGTTTCAAAGGCATGACCAATTGTCCTTCTAGGCTCAAATTAGAGCACGACTCTTCATATTGGCTACTATTTGGAGATCTTTAGTTGTGCTTAACTAAGACTTAAGAGAAATAGTTTAGCTACACAAAGAAATTAAAGAAGCCCCCAAAAGACAAATGCAGTGCACTTAATAAGTGAAATCATATGAACACCTAAAATACTGTCTTAAAATTGATGCTTTGTGGTGGATGATAGTTCTTACTTCTTAGAGGCTAAATAAGATTTACACATTGAACAAGGCTTCCACAGTTGTAACCTAAAATAGTGTCCCAACGTAATTTCTTATGCCTGACATATTATTTATGAGCAGAACAACCAGTCTTGCTTATGAGCATGCATTTTACGTTGTTGAAATTTCAACAAAAACATCTGCTAGAATACACATGCTGATATATTTGCATTCTCAAAGTCAAACAGCTGCACAAATGGAGATAGGGACTAATTGGCTTGTGACTAAGGCTACCACTCTCTTCTAAAGATGTTAAATTAACTTGGAAGAAGTAAAAAAAGAAAGTTGATGTATCGAAAACATAAAAGGAAGGTGGTGTTAGTCATATACATATACAAAGCAAAAGCAGATACAAATCAAGCAATTTTATTTAATTAGTTTTATCAGGTGATTTCTCATTGATAGATGAAACACGTCCTATATTTTTAACTACTACCATTTCCCTTAAAATAATAATAGTAATCTATACTACGATAACAGTGGAAATGGAACTTTTCTTTCTAAATAGCCACGTACAAGAGCCGATGAGGAAGAGGCGTCAGAGGTATCGACTTTGGTGGAGGAGGAGGAGGCTGGAGGAGGAGGAGGAGGCGGCGGCGGCGGTGGCTTGAGGAGGAGAAGGCTGAAGGAGGAGGCAACTTTGGGAGGCGGATAGAGGAGGGAACTGCAAATTTTTGGGGGGAGGTGGGGTTCGATTTTGGAAATGCTAACGTAGGTTGAAAAACATTTCATTACAACGACGTTTTTGCGACGAAAATTGTCCTATGGCACAAAATTAGTAATTTCTCATAACGTTTTGCGACAAAACATTGACGTTCTGTTAATTAAAATTCAAATGTGTAGAAGGTCAGTCAATGGTTAGTCAGTAGTGTAGCGACTAGTATGTGTTAGTCGCTAGGTCAGTCACTAATTAGCAATATATATTTTTGTAGTGTTTGTCTACTTGTTCGTAACCAATTTAAAAGCTAAACTGTCGATGGTTTATATGGTTTTATCAGAGTGTTTTTTTAAGAATAATATTATTTGTCCTGCCAAATTATCCCTCCTTACGTTGCAGCTGACGTGGCATGTTGACGTGGTAGCTGACATGACAGATTTTAAAATTAAAATTAACATAAATATTAAATTTAACATTAAAATTAATATATCAATATTAAAATTAATATTAATATTAATATTAATATTAAAATTAATATTACCATTAACAATAATATTAATATTAATATTAATACTAACATTAATATTAAGATGAATATTAACATAAAAAATTGGGTAATTATTTTTTAGGTTAAAATTGTAATGCTAGCTGTCATGTTAGATGACACATAATATTATTTAACATGTCACGTCAGCTGGCGCATAAGGAGAAATGGTTTGGAGGGACAATTTGAAAGTACAAATAGTATTACTCTTTTTTATAGGCCACAATATAGATTCTGTGGTCATGGAGCTCCTGTATATATTATGACTTCGGGTATCACCTCTTGGGTTGCGGAAAATTATCTGTGTCCAGTTATAGAGCATATATCATATGTACTAGTTTGATCTCTAAATGATTTTATCTGTCCGTGTACATAGCTTGCAAAATTGACACGGATGAAAGAAATTTGCAGTAATTTACACAAGCTTGGCTATCACCAAGCGTGCATGGAATTTCTTAAGGCTGATGGAATCGGAAGAAAGCACAAGCCAGAAAGAAAAAAGAAAAAAAAAAAGAGAAGAGAAATACTAATGATAAAATACTTGCAGGACGAGCTGATTTTGCAGAATGTACCTGAAAATTTGAGACTATGTTATTGGAACTTTAGAAAATTAGACGGAATATTATCTCGGTTTGAGTTATAAATTCGTTGATCAGTTTCATCAGGAGAGCAACCATATATATATATATATATTCAAGTGAAGGAAATTAACTAGATACAAACCTGAAATTTTATATGCTAGAACAATGATTTTGTTACATAATATTAATTGTTAGGCACCTGCTGTAAATGACAAATATGATGTCCTCTATTTTCTCTCTCTGTCTCTCTCTCTTTCTAGAGATCAATCAAGGGGTTGAGCTTGCTAGCTGCTTCGTAGACGAGAGCGATTGCGACTTCGGCTGCTGCTGCTGCTCTCCTCCCTCCCAAGTCCAAACGATATCCTTGAGGGAGGGCTTCAGTTCCTTGTTGCAGAATTGCTGGTACTCCAGCGTGTCTCCTGCCGATTTCTTCACCTCCACCACATGAAACGAAGGTGTGACCTCAAAAATCTCCGCATCTATCCCCAAGTGCCCTTTCCTCCCCTCCTTGCACCCCTCCAAGTGCACCATTCCATCGTGCTTCTCCACCTTGAAGCTCTCATTCCCAGCTATCTCCTCCAGCTTAGACACTATCGCAGAGGCTGGCTTCTGCGTGGTGAACCTGGCGGCTGACCTCTGCCCGTCCTCGAATAGTCCCGACAGGTCGAACCCCTGCGAAAGGGAGATGATGTCGAACGCATTAAAGGAAGTAGGTCTCAACGTAGAGGTCGACATGACTTTTTCTTTCTTTATATGCCGGCTACTGCCTCCTTCATCATCTGAAATTTCGTGCGTAAAGCCGGCCTTATCGCCTAAGGCTAAGCTACCTGTTTGATCGTGGTGCAACTGTGGCTGCCCATCCGGCTTGTATCCGCCACGCTTGAACCATGGATTCTCGACCAATTTGGCAATGGTCATCCTTGTGCTGGGATTGGGGTCAAGTACTGTGTTTAGAAGCTTGCGGACGTCGGAAGCAAACCATGGAGGGCACCTGAACTCCCCTCGGCTTATCTTTCGATACATGTCCATCAGATTGGAATCATGGAATGGTAGGAATCCTGCCATGAGGACGAAGAGGATGACTCCACACGACCAGATGTCGGCCTTTGCCCCGTCGTACCCCTTCTTACTGATGACTTCGGGGGCAACATAGGCCGGGGTGCCGCACGTGGTGTGGAGGAGCCCGTCCTGCCTCCTGGACTCTGCGAGCGCGCTAAGACCAAAGTCAGAGACCTTGAGATTGCCATTCTCGTCGAGGAGGAGGTTCTCGGGCTTGAGGTCGCGGTGGTACACACCACGGCTGTGACAGAAGTCGACGGCCGCAATGAGCTGCTGGAAGTAATTCCTCGCTACATCCTCCTTGAGGCGCCCGCGGGATATCTTGTTGAAAAGCTCGCCGCCCCGGACATACTCCATGGCAAAGTAGATCTTGGTCTTGCTAGCCATCACCTCATAGAGTTGGACGACATTGGGATGGCGGACAAGGCGCATGACGGAGATCTCGCGCTTGATCTGATCGATCATCCCGACGCGGAGGATCTTCTCCTTGTTGATGACCTTGATGGCCACGCTCTGGCCGGACGATAGGTTTCGAGCATGGTACACCTTGGCAAATGTGCCCTGGCCGAGGACCCGGCCGAGCTCGTAGCGGTGCATCAGGATGGACCCTTTCTTGTCCATGTTCAAAGCTTTTGCCTGACAGAATGATCAGGCAGCTAGGCATTTGCAGCTATGCATGGTCTGGTTGCATGGTTTTTCTCTGTTAAAGAAACAAGGGGGAGGGAAGGATCAAGAACCATTGCCCTTAGATTTTGGCTTGGCTTCCTCCCGATTCCAAAATCGAAGAAAGGGAGGGAGGGAGGGAGGGAGAGGTTGTAAGGCTGTTTCCTAACTTTCTAAATATAAGCTTACTTGTTTGCCAAAGTTAGCATTGCCTCTCTTGCTATTGCCACTTTGTTTTTCTTTCTCTTACACATGTTTTCACAGCCAACATATTTTCTTCAAGTGCAAATTGGTGACATATTTACTAATAAAATAAGTAATGTATAATCACCACTAGCCTATATGCTGAGGTAGGAGGCATTTGCCTCCCATCTACCTAGATTCAAATCGGGGTGGACGCATCCAGTTATAACAATGGTGTGAGTTTGGGACAGTGAACCCAAAAGCCATGTAACATAATACTAAAAATGGTTGGAATTGAAGACAGTGGACCTAAAATACATAAAAAAAAAAAAAAGAATGTATTGTACCCTAGTGAAGAGATGTGTCTAAACATTTTTTTAGGGTTACTGTTAAAGGTGATATATATTTATCTTAACACTACCAATATTGTTTTTTTTCCCATTAAATGGGCAGAAAATTTAACTTTTAGTAATGGTTATTATGGTTCACTTGCAAACTTGATTGTGTCATCCAATGTGCACGCTTTGCATGACTTCTAGATGCCATAAGTAAATCAAGGCTTTTTCTAAGGGCACCACAAGTTTTACTGGGGGCGTCATTTTACTAGGGGGCGTCCCAGGTTTGAGGAACTTTTACTGGGGGCGTCCCGAAAATTACTTGGGGCTATCCCACCCCCCCCCCTCCCCCCCCCCCCCCCCCCCCCAAACCCTCTCTTTCATTTCATTTTCAATTTAAAATTCTCTCTCTTCAAAACCCTCTCTCAAAAATTCCTCTACTCTCCAAAACCCTAACACTCTCTCCATTATCCACTCTCCAAAACTCTCTCTCAAGACCCTAAGTCTTCCAAGATCATCAATGGCACCGAAGAAGAACCCGTCATCACAAGCTAGGTATGTTTCCTAATTATTGTATAATTTATTTTACATTTCAAATTACATTTCGATTCTTTGAGAAATATCTTAAATGTCATTATAAATTAGGTTAGAATAATTCAAAGTACATTTCGAAATCGAAAATATTATTTTTTTTATCGTTTAAACGTAACCTAACTGCGTCTGGTCGTCGTCCCTAAGGACTGCAGACGACGGGACAGTCCTAATGTCAAAATGGACTGCCATGCAGTAGGCAGTCCTGTTATAAAACAGGACTGCAGACACCCTGGCAGTCCTGTTATAAAATAGGACTGTCATCTCTCTGGCAGTCCTGATAGTATGATGGACTGCCAGGAGCATGGCAGTCCTGAATGTAAACTTCACAATTTTTTTTACATCCATTATTTAATACTAACCCTATGTTGTCCTGTAGTCCTGTGGCCGCTCCCAAAAGAAAGCGACCCCCCCCACCGCATCCTTGCACAGGGAACGTAGTGACCGGCCTCGACCTCTAGAGAGACCAATCAGAATTTCAGAACCGCAGCGACAAGGGGAACAACCACACTCCCATTCTCGTTCGAAGCAACGAGGTCCTCCTAGTCCTCCGTCTTCTTCCGATGACGATGACGATGACGTACCTATCAGCCATATTCTAGGACGAGGTGGTTCTGGTGCCGGTCCTTCTGAGGATCCTGTCCGTACGTCCGGTGTCGGTCCTTCTGAGGATCCTGTTCGTTCGGCTGATGTCGATCCTTCTGAGGAGGAGGAGGATGTTCGTCCCCCGGGTTGCTCAATGTTGTTGTCGTTCGACAACCACATTGCTTATGATATATGGAAGAATCCGGTAAGTATATTATGTTTGTAAGTTTTCGTTTATATATATATATATATATATATATATATATATATATATATATATATATATATATATATATATATATATATATATATATGTTTGTAAGTTTTCATAATCGTATTTTTATTATCTTGTACGACATACAGGAGAGCTCTCGTATTCTTAGGGCTGTGAGTCACGGGCGGAAGTGTGTTGCTTGGTCTCTTCACCATTTACTCGATGACGTCCGGAGACGAACACATTTCATCTCCCAGCTGGGGAGATGACCATTACCCTGGATGACGTCTATCAGATATTGGAGTTGCCGGTGGAGGGCCGCGCCATGACAAATGAATATTTATGTACCGAGAAGGATCTCGAGTGGTATGATCGTATAGTTGATTTTGTAGAAGCGAACCTTGGGGTGGAGGCCACTACCTTTACAACCCTGCCGGGCTTCAAAAAGTCGTACGACATTCCTCTGTCATGGTTAGTGGAGAATTTCAAAGGCCCGCATGATTGGGATGATGAAACTATTGAGAAGTCGTACGGCATTCCTCTCTTCATTAACGTTTTGTTATAATTGACAGGCTACTCGGGTGAAGGCTTTGGCGAAATCCATCCGATCGGGCTGCCAGAACGATGAATGTGTTAATATCGCGAACCAGTTGGATCATATCGACGACACTGTCGACTTTCCTTTCATGCAAAATCGGAAGGCGCGTACGAAGGCCCGGCATGATCACTGATTTGATTTTGATGTTGTATTTTAGAAATTGTAATGTTTAACTTGTTGGATATTGTGATGTTTAACTCTATTATTTTGGAAATTGTTATGACTATGGATATTGAGGAAATTGTGATGTTTAAGATGTTTACTATGGAATTGAGGAAATTGTGATGTTTAAGATGTTTACTTGTCATGTACATTCAGTGAGTTTAATTGTCATGTACATTCAGTGGATATTGTGATGTTTTGCTTAGGACTGCCAGACCACTGGCAGTCCTCATTCACATTAGGACTGCCAGTGGTCTGGCAGTCCTGATGAAAACTCACTGTGTGTGAGTTTTCACTCACACACAGAGAGTTTTGCTTAGGACTGCCAGACCACTGGCAGTCCTCATTCACATTAGGACTGCCAGTGGTCTGGCAGTCCTGATGAAAACTCACTGTGTGTGAGTTTTCACTCACACACAGAGAGTTTTGCTTAGGACTGCCAGACCACTGGCAGTACTCATTCACATTAGGACTGCCAGTGGTCTGGCAGTCCTGATGAAAACTCACTGTGTGTGTGTGAGTTATCATCAGTTTTCAGACAAGTATGATATTTCAATAGCAGACAGGAAAAAGTATGATATTTCAATAGCAGACAGGAAAAAGTTGAAAACAAAAAACATATATTTGGCTTCACATTTCAAAATGATATACTTTAATGTTTACAAAATGGGTAATCCATATACAAAATGTTTACAAAATGGAACATCCTCTGCCTTCAGAATGTGAAAACTTCATTCAGTCGATTTCGACGTCGTAGTGGCCAACCGGTAAGTCTCTTGGCTCCTCCATCTGCAACAGTCTCCTACAATGATTGATTTGTTGATCAAAAGTCCCGGTCCAGGACTTCGCTTCTGCCGGTGCTAGTTTGTACCAAACTGTTGTAGATGGAGGAATCGGAGAATGACCGATCATCCTTAGCATGACAAAGTGATCTTTGATATGACCTATAGTACATAGATTGCTTTGTCTGTGCTCCGCCGGAGGAGAGCACATCAGGAAAAAAGTATTGCGAATCCCCGTCGAAAAAAGTACAACAGGGATCCGGTACCGATTAGCAAATAAATACAAGGCAGACGGGACGGACATGTAGTGGTCTGGCCCGGTAACACTGTCAGTGCAAGGAATACTTGTCAACAAACTTGCAACTGTTTCTTCGCTTAGGATGCGGGAGTATAATGGAAGACGACTCTCAAATTCCTCGTACAGCTCCTGCCTCACTTGCCTCCATCCGTCTTTGTCAGAATAACCGAGATGTATTGCAAGCACATGAAATCCGCAATGGCCATCCCCCGGGACATCAACAATAGACCAGATGTAACTACGAATCTCTGGATGAAAATTGTGGATATACAAACGCATCGTTTGACTTTCCACAGTATCTTCGTTTGCAATATCTGTTTTCTCTTTTTTCCGGCGAATGACAAGCTTGCTCTTCCGTGCAGGCGGAACTTGCTCTAAGCTTCGTTCAATATGCTCAAAGGATGATGGATCTCTTTTGGTTGACTCAAGCCTTCTCTTCTGTGAACTACTCATTCTTGTTGGAGGCATGCCCTTAGGATTGGAAATAATGGACGGCTCGTGCATTCTTGTAGTCACCGGACATGCAAGTTCTTGGATTTTAACCTCAAGGCACTCCCGCTCTGCTCCTTCTAAGGCACACCACCGTGCGTGGAGAAGTTTCACTTGTGGCAAGGAGAAGAAATCACCGTGTGTCTTCACCACGGGCATTATAGACAACTGCCTCCAACGTTCATCGACATCAAGAACTGGAATAGGAATTTACATGAAATATGCATAGCAATGTATCAGCTTGAGGAAACACAATCCGAATAGCATTCATTAGAGCATACTCTCTGTCGGTAACAAAAACCGAGGGCTCTCTCTGACCGGTGTAAAGGGTTTTCAGTTTCTCCAACGCCCATGTGTAGTCTTCAACTTTCTCACTCTTCATGAAGCAAAAAGCAACTGGAAATGTTTTCCATGTGGAGGTGAAGCCGACAACATGAAAGAGAGGCATCTTGAACTTATTGGTCTTGTACGTACAATCAAGAACTAACACGTCGGCGAAAGACCGAGCCAAATGTGTGCAATCGGGATGAGCCCAAAAGAGTGAAATGACTACATTGCTCTGGGGATGTCTTCTATGATGCTCAACATAATGATTGTCTCCAAGCAACTTCATCACTTCTTGCATCGCCATTCTCGATTTCGACCGAATGGCGTTAGAAGAAGATAGGGCGTTGTATATTGACTTCATTGTAGACTTGTTCTTCTCATCTTCATGTCGTATGACGGAATATATTTGTCTCGGTGCAACTCCAAAATTGGACAAGTCTTCCACTATCTTCTTCTCTATAATGTTCAACCGTCCGACATACGGATGACCCAATAGTGATTCGGCAATCTCGTGGTTGTGGATTCCATTCATGACTTGGACTGTCCACTTCACTTCTTCATCCTTTCTAATATAGACTTTGAACGGACAACCACATTTTCTCGTTCCAACATTTCTCTTTGAAACTTTACTTTCGAGAACTTTTTCTTTCTTATGCCTTCTAAACACACCACCTCGTTCACATGAAATCACAGTGGTTTGTTGTCCCGGACGGTTTCGGGCCGATCTTGATATCACAAGAACTATGTTGTTTGCCCGTCCCACTTCTCGACACCAATTTAGCGCACCTTCGTATGATTCAAAACACATATTGGTCCTGAATAAATGGCCTACATCGACGCCAATTGGAGCTGCTACCTCGATACCGAAAGATGATAAGTCCTACAATATAACTTAAAGTTAATAAAATAAAATAACACAACACAAAAAATGTCCAAACTGCTGCCAAAAGGAAGGACTGCATAAGGCAAGGCAGTCCTTTCAATAATCAGGACTGCCATTTCACTGGCAGTCCTGTCAATGATCAGGACTGCCACATCTCTGGCCGTCCTGATTATTGACAAGACTGCCGAAGTTTGGGCAGTCCTATATGTAGAGGTGGACTGCCCGCATATTGGCAGTCCTGTCCCTAACAGTCCCGAATTGCACCCGACGTGAATGTTACAATGGGCTTACCAAGAGTGCATCCGAAGCAAGAATGTGTTCTTCGGACATATCGGGACGGGAGTCTGCTACATTCGATGACCCGGGTTCTTCCATGTTCACTTTTTCTAAATTAAACACATATAAATCATTATTTACATATGAAATTATTGTGCGAGAGTCTACAAATATATTAATTAGATGACATACCCATGAACGAATGAATTCGATGACACTGTAACGAAAATTTGGACCCTAAATCTTCACAATGTCTTGGTTGGGAGACAATTTGGGTTAGGGTTTACAAAACTATGACCTAGAAATTCTTCCTAGGGTTGGAGAAAAGAGTGGAGGAGATGGAGAGAGTAGAGAGAGAAGAAGGGAAATAAAATTAGGTTGGTATTTATATGACATCTTGGGCTAGCCCCAAGCAAAAAATTTTGATGGCAAACTTGTAATTTTTTCCAAAAATTTTGGGATAGCCCCAAGTAAAACTTGTGGTGCCCTTAGAAAAAGCCTAAATCAAGAGTCTTAAAGTAATGAGTTACTAACGGAGTACTAAAGTTTTAGTCTTACCACATAGTTGTAGTTGTTGAGAGAGGCCTAAGTTCATATGCTATACATGGTTTAATACATGAGTTACAACATTTTTGTGGGCGACGCCGCACCCCCCGTTCGGCCTCACCCTTAGAACCTTTTAGCTGGTGATGGACAGCGACCAATGGTGCCTAGGTCGACCGACCATGCATATAGATATGGCATGGGGGTAGTGTTAGTGTAGAGTTCATGCTTGGATTTGGGCTTGAGGGAGGACAAAAAAGAAGAAATGGGGAAGGAGATTTTCTCTCCCCTTTGGTTGCTTTGAAAATCGGGGAGCGAGGAAAAAAAATACTTATGAGGCTTAGGGCTTAGAATGGAGTTTCCCCATTAATTATGCAAGGACAAATTGATTTTAGGGCTTTAATTGTTAGGCGAGAATTTTGTCACATATACAATATATCACCGTTGTGAAACAACCTTCAATTAAAAAATAATTTTTTTCAACGGTCATTAATAAAAACCATCAAAAATAATGGTAGAATTCTAATAAAGAGTCACGAAAAAAATATTTTCATGACCAATAGCTAAAACCATAAAAAATAACTTTTTTTGACAATTTAGTACGACTGTCAATAAATAGACCATCAAAGTTATTTTTCTAATAATGACAACAATATAAAGATTTCTAGGAGATAGCTATTTTTCTATATTTAATCATCTTTACTAACTTTAGTTTATTCCCACATCCCGAGACTTCTAGAAAGAGAGGCTCAGTCTCCTATCCATTGTAATCACGTTTTTGTAATGAATTAAGTGCATTATAATGAGTTAATCTATTAACATTTTTGACATATTTTTTTATCACAGGACCCTAGAATTCACTACTCATATATCCTTTAACTGTGACCTTTACAATTTAAACCCTAATTCTCGCCCAAAAATCGTAACCCTAGATATAGTTACCCTTTGCAACTTGGGGAACATCAACCCTCACCATGATCCACAATACTACCATTTCCTATGCTATGTTTCTCAACCACCCTATTATGATCCAAGTCTCCCACCCCTATGTTGCATTACTCAAACCCTGACCTAGAATCTTTCTACTATTCCCCTGGGCAACCCAAACTACTTCTAGACCCACCAACAACCTAGTTCTCTCACAAGCCTTGTTGCCTAATCACCCTGTTAAATGTTGACCCAATTCTTCAACGTACGCCTGTGTCGCTCTGTCGAACTTGTTGGCCTCACTTGCTTCTCAACCTACCGGTGACTCCAATAGTTGCTTGACCCATTAACTACCCCCAATTGATGCTTGACCCACCAGTAACCTTTTTTATGCTCTAAAACCAAGTCTAGTCCTAAATCGTAACAAGAAGACAATACAAGTCTAAGTTGACTTATACATGGAATAGATTTCAACATTTTCAAAGAATTTAAGATCATATTTTAACAGTAGCATTATGCATAGAATTGAAGATAAACAAACTCCAATATTTTAAAGTCAATTGAATAATCATTGCAGCAAAATAGAATTAAGGTTGTGCCAAAGTAATAAATCCTCTGACACATTACGTCCAAGAAATTGTTTCAATCAAGTTCCAATACATTACGCCCCGTACTAGAAATAATAGAACACCTTCAAACGAAATTGCTTCTAAACTGAAATGAGTAAATCTAATGCCTTGTTGTACTAGCTATTTTTCCTGCATCTGCAATGATAGTGGGATAATACACATCATATACTGGTGAGTGGAAACCAAAATCACCTTGAACCAATCATATAGTTTCCAACTTTTTCATTTTTCCTTGTCAATTCAATCACAAAGTTATCGCTAGGCCCATAATAAATAAGAAATAGAATATCAAAAGTATGAAAATGAAAACTAAATTAAACTTTACCCACCTAGAAGGTTCGTCTCTACAAAACAATTAATAGTACGACAATTACAGGGTATTGTAAAACAAATCCATTAGTAAGCACCATATCTACATTACAATCAATGTCTCCAACATATACGAAGGAATCCCTATACCCTAAAGAAAGAAGGCCGATATGGCATAGATCGCTCCATCCAGTATAGGTAACTTGCCCTACTGAAGTGTTAGCATAATAATTAATTAGAGCTTTTGATTGGGATAAATAGATTAAGTTTTTTGTTATTAAAATCACTAATTATTTCGTCATCACTATATTGTTAATACTTAAACTTCTCATAGTCCTATTGTGATTGAGCAAGATTAAAGATGGATTTATGCAAATGAAGAAATTATGATGGACTAAAGATGTTAGCAGTCCAAAGATTTCTCTGAACTACCCATGATATCTCCAGATCCACTAACTCGAAAGTCCACAAACACTGGTCAATGGACAAAGGCTATGTGGGGGGGGGGGGGGGGGGGGGGGGGGGGGGGCATCGGTGGTTCAGAGGCGAAGTCCCTCGAAAGCTAATCATATTTTCAGATATGTTTTGCTTCGAAGAATTGTAATCATGAGAAAATGCCACCATTTAAAGAAAAGAAGAAGCCAAGTTATCAATACATCATAGTCAATGTAATATATTTTTTGTATCTTAGGATAATATGTAAGTCAATATATAGGCATCAAATGAAAGGTGAACCCAAACAAAAATCCAGTCAGCTAAATTCTTAAAAAAATATTATTGGTGGTATACCTACTGGTATACCACTCATTATACTGCTTGGTATATTTTCATCCAACAATCTTCTTTTGATTGCACAAGCACTCATAGAAGAGCACCGATATACCGACTAGTATACCTTACAGTATATCGTGATACCTTATTTTTCATCCAGAAACCTCTTTGTTCAACCTCATCATTTATTTTGGCTTAGCAATATATTGTCAAGTATGCCACCTATAATACTAGATAGTATATTTCCTAGGAAATTTCTGTGTACTAGTCAATGCTACAATGACTATATTTGTATATGTTACATTGCAGGTAGTATATCGATCGATATACCGCTTGCATAGTAACGACCCTATTTTGGTGTACTATTTAACCCTATGTTTGCCACATCAATTCCTACTTCTTCGAGCCTAACTTTTTATTTATCATATACAAATCTCTGTATATATAAAAGCTTTAATTTGTTATATCTATTAGATATAAAGTTTCATTAAGTTGTAAAGTGAGATCTTTAAATTATTGTGAGAAGATCAAAACTATTTCTTTTAAGAGGTTGAATCCACAAGTCTTCGTATCAAATCTTGTGTAGAAGTCGGCGAGCCCTTCGAATCAAAGCTAATGTGTAAGAACTCGATGAGGCCTTTAAATCAAAACTTGTAAGTGTAACTGTTTCTAATAGTGGATTAAAGTCCGAGAGAGTTCCAGGATTGGAGTATCTCACGAAGGATACTAGGATACATCAGGTGTCAATATTCTTGCCTACTTTTGTGTACATATTTTAAATTACCAATTAGCATTCCTAATTATACATAATTATTTGTTAAACCCTATAATGTGCTCTCATGAAGATCTTTTATATACATGCTATATATTCATTCTCACTAAAGAATCCACAAAAAAGGCATTCCCCTCTAAGACAACATTGTTCTTGTGCATCGGATATAGCTCGAGGAATTAGGTCTAGCACTGCTTCCCTCCCTCCGCATAAGTTGTCCATGGCTGATATGTTATGCAATTCTATCTTATAATATGATAAGGATATAGACTAAGAATGCAACATAAAATATAATATGGTCATTTGTCCATTTTCTATATTTATAGAGCCTCAGCTTGTAGAATGCCTTTTCCATTTTTTCAGAGCCTCAACTCGTATAATGCCTCAAGCATATTACTATTTGAATGCCATTGCCAGGGACGGATCTACATAGGGTCCAAGGGGGGTCACGGCCCCCCCCATTTTAAAAAAAATGTTGATTACTATATAGAATTTTTTACAAGATTTACAATATATATTGGTTTGCCCCGCAAATGTTTGAAGAACAAGTTAGCTCAAGTGGTAATGCTTTAGGCTTTTAATGTAGAGGTTACGTACAAGTTCAAACCTTACCTCCAACACTTTATTAAATGTTTTACATGTTTTATAAATCTTTTATTTATAATGTTTTGCTTCCACTTTTGTAACAATTTAAAAATATTGTCTTTTTTCCTGGTCATTCTTGTTTGAGTTTTAGTATATTTTTTGCTATTGAAGTCTAATTAACATGACAACTTTAAGAATTTCCATATGTAGTAGCTCGGCCCCTCCATAATTTTAATCCTGGCTCTATTGCACAATTCCTACTACCATGAGGGTTTATACAAGTTAATTATCAATGACTAATGCCCAACAAATAAATCGTTCAATATTTACGTTATAACCAAAAGATGAGTATCATAGAGTTCTCCCAAGTTCTTTCCGTCGATGCAACATTAATACTACCCATTTCTTTGTTTTAGGCTGTGTTTGGTAGGAGGGAAAAGTGGAAGGAAGGAAAATGGAGGAGGGAAAAGTGGAGGGAAGGATTCATTTTTTATTGTTTGGTATGGAAGGAAAAGTGAAGGGAAGGAAAAGTGGAGGGATTGTTTTTCCTTCCTAACCTAAGAAACCAATCACCCCAAAAGTGGTAGAAAAAGTGGAAGAAAAAGTGGAGACTTGTATTAACTAACAATTGTACCCCCATGTGAATTGTATTATTTAACAATTATTAATGAAATCAAATGGTAAATATGTGTTTTACTTGAGGATAGAATTGGTAAAACCTATATTTTTTTTTTTTATTTTCTTTCCTTTCACTTTTTTTTCATACCAAACCAAGAATAATGCATCTCTTCTCTTTTCCATCATTCCAACCAAACACAAAGGAAGGAAATGATCTTTCCTTTCCATATGGAAGGAAAATACATCCTTATCTTTTTTCCTTCCTTCCACTTTCCATCCTTCCTACCAAACACGGCCTTAGTGTTGTATATTATCCTTTCAATGCTATAATTAATTTATTATGGTCATCATTGCATTTATGGTTTTATGCACCTCATGTGTGATTTACATAAAAATAAGAAGGAAAACATCTCTAAACATATGGATACTTTGATTTATGGAGCTCCCGGAGGTGAAAAGATATATATTGGAGGCAGCACAAATGGTTATATTAGAAAGTGTAGAAGCATAGAAAATATGTTCATCTATGCCCATAAATTCGCTTTCAACATAAAAGATGTGTGCATGAGCATTTACTGACATCTGATGTTTCTAAAAAGTTATTAGTAGATGTCAAGGAAATCACATCGATTATGTCAGAGTAATCATGTCATTTTATCATTTTTTTCCCTCAAAAAGCAAGTCCATGAGGCAGTTTGATAAGAAGGTACCTTAAAAGGTGTGTATATGACTATAGTTTTCCTTGAGAAATATAAGCATTCATCAATTAAAATCTAAATTTCTAAGCCGTTAGTCAACAATTAGGAGTTCGTGAAAATCTTGAGCATTTTTTGCTCATAAAAAAGGTAAAAATAGCGGATATTACCTACTTTTTGTGCAGAATCTCAAGTTTGACGTTACAATGTTGATGGCTATATAAGTACTTTGGGATCAGTATCATTCTAAGGGATTAGTGATTGTAAGCTTGGATCTTGATCCCATTTGTTGTCAAATTCTCTTCTTCAGTGTTTGAGTTCGAGATAACAAATTCTTTCCGTCTTTGTCTTGGGTAGTCAACATAGTAAAGCAATCACACACTGATAGGATCTCCATTGCTATTCTTCCCAAATATTCTTATTTCTCTTCTTGCTTGTACTTAGTAATTCTTCTTGTAAGAAATTATACTTTTTTACTCATAAGTAATAACTAAACAAAAGTCAGTAAAACTTTTTTTTATAGAAAACAAAAATGGTGAATCTGCTGGGGACTACTTTCTCAACCGGTGAGCGCAATATGATCACACATTGACGGGAACTGTTCAAGACAAATTGGTCGTCAAGTTCGACCAAAAAGCTTCTGAAGATTTTCTTTCAGAGGGATACTTAAGCCCCTCATCACTCAGGAAGACTAGCCAGGTTCGGCTGCCCAAACCTTGTTTCTCTTATCCCAATGTTGCTGATAAGAAAGGGAAGAGTGTGTTGACCTGTGGCAACAAGGGTCAACTCGTTGGCAACACTACTCCGGTCACATCGCTCTCGCAGCAATGGAACTCGTGCAACTAATTAAGCAAATCTTTGGCAAAGAAATTCAGTACGATGCCAAGGGTTCTGCTAACAAGCAATTTTCTAAGCCCCTGTGTAGTCAGCGTAGTGTGCAAGGCAAAGTAAAGCAAGGACAATTTTATCTAAAAGAACTTATGCAAGCTACAAAATTAGACCATAGAAATTGACTTCAACAACAACAAAGGCAAAGAGCACATAGGATTTAAACTTCCACATCCAGATTTTGGAGTTCGAAATAATTCTTCTTTAGAGTTTAGAAATAAGTTTACTAAAGACATGTATTATGTCTTGTGGCATGCTAAATTTTGCGAACAAAGAAGATCAACTGTTCGAGTTCTGTGAGCCCTAGCGGACAAAGATTGAACTCTGCGCACAAATCATCACTAGCAGGCTGGCTCCGATGAAGTTTATGTGTACATGTAGAGGATGAAAAACTTTATTGGGTGCATAATGAAGTTATTTTCTGTGTAGAAACTAAAATTCCTCAACTAGACAGACCCTCATGCAGAAAGTTTATGCGCATAAAAGTCTGTTCAAAGTCAAAATTTATCTTCCTTTTCCTCTTCCTCTTTTTGACTTACATAATGTACTCAATCAAATGTGTAAAGAAGGAGAATCATTTTCTTCAATTGTGATGCCTCCTCACCAACATCATTGTACCAACATTGTAATCAATTGTTGTTGCTCTAAAGGAGTTGAAACACCAGTTAAGCAATCTGTGTTTGATAGACTATAATTTATTTTGTCAACATAGTAATTCATAGGAAAGAAGAATAATTACTCCATCTACCTCCTCTAACACGAGAGGTAGGCCAAGAATTAACCAACAAAGTGAACCTGCCAAGGGGGTATTACAAAGCACCCGGTCCAGAACTGCGACCTCATATAATCCATCTGAGAATAATATTCCTCAAGATTCTAAACAAACTGTTGATTCTTATCACACAGTTTTGTCACCTACTCCATCTGTCAACTCGTACGATATCGATGTATACATGGCTATTGGTGACGAAGATGGCAATATTGATCGCATTGGTCAACGCCTGGACAGTCTTGAAGCTACTGTCTGGGACTTTTGTATACTATATTGTAGCAGATACAACAACTTATCATAATATAAACTACTTATGTAGCAGTACCTCAACCACCACCTCCAGTATAGACAACTCTAGAGGTCGATGATAATCAAGGCTCAGTTGCAAATGCTGGGTGTAGACTACATTTGTAGTGCCCCGACCCGCTTGGTGCCTTATGACGGCTGACTGGTTCGATGAAGCCTTGTTGGACTTGGAAATATGCGAAGGATCGCTTGGAAGACTATGCGATCATGGCAAAAATCGTCTTATAAATGTGAGTAATGTTGAACCCTTCAAAGATCCTTTAGCTTCACGCTTAATCAAAATGATAGTATGCTATGTTCTTGTTTACTTGCTAAATATGTTCTTGCATGTAACACAAAACGATAATGAAAGATGATTAATCATAAGACCCGAAAACTGTTGCGAATCTTTCTATGGATTGTGTGCTTCAAATTAATTCATGAATTGTGTGCTTGTGTGCGGTTGCAATTAAATACTTGATAGGTGAATGAAAAGTCACAAATAGTTGGGCGATGAGTATATCGAGCCTCAACTCGATAAACGTATGGTAACGCAGATGTTAAGTCCCAAGAATTGGACAATAAGTATGCTTGAATGATGACCGATGAATATTTGGTATCAACGATGTGGGAATAGATTGGGTAATCAGCATTCTATTATCCTGTCGTCGATGTAGAATGTTGATTACACTAAGACCCTGGATTGGACAGATGATAACTTCAATGTTGGATCAAGACAACAGGGCAATACCAATAAGAAAGATGGCTTATTGAGAAAGATGACTTATTTACTTAGTTTTCCTTATCATGAATTATATTTTTTTTATGAATTATATGTTGTCTTCATAGACAACTTGCATATATTTGTACGGTCATGGACAACTTATCGATAAGGTGGTTCCTCGAACGGTATTGCGAGGCCTCGGAATCTAATTCATCCTAGGGGGAACCTCGTGCTGAAGTAGTAGCATAGTGCTGAAGTAGTAGCACGGTGATTCGGGAACCTTCCGGATTGGGCTAGCTACCCGACGCTGAAGGGGAGCGTGTTTGCCATAAAAAATCAAAGACAGGTATTATAGAACACTGAAATTGATTACAAACTCGCTTGTACAAAGAAAAGCCTAGAAAGAAATCCTAGGAAACAATCTAAGTATAATTGTTTAGTTTTGATTCTGGGGGGTGACGGTGGAGGCTCGGAAAAGTGCTATCAACTCTGCCTTACTCCGTGGACTATCTGATGCTGTCTTTAGCTCTTGAAGAAATTAATTTTTTTCTTGAAGGTTGCCAGCCTTTTGCAGGGGTGTGGCACCCTGCTATTTATAATAGAATGTATGTTGAGCCACATAGATGGTCTGCGGCCACGTGGCTGATTGGCACGCGAAAACCCGCTCTTTGGCTGCCATCTGTCGATTTGTTGGGATTTTGTTGCAGCAAATCTGGGTAGTTTAGGACTTGGTCAGATTGCCACGTGTCCCGTCACAGGAATCATTTTTTAGCTGCATAGATCTCTCAGTTTTCAACCATACGGGACCGCATGAGCATCATGCGGCTTAAGTCGTAAAACTTCTTTAGTCCAGACATAGCTTAAGGATTTAAGCCGCATAGATTCTGTATTTTTTGCCGTATAAAGCTCATGCGGCTTGGATCATAGTTACTGTTGGCTGCATAAAGTTTGGAGACTTTAGGGCCGCATATATCTGAGCCGCATAAGGTTCATGCGGCTTAGGTGACACTCCTTCTGGCCGCATGAAGGCGTACGAACCTTGCTTTTGGGCGATGTTTTCACGTCTTATCTTTTTGTCAAAGTATCAGAGCTGTCATTTTTGTTAGTTTTGACAGGACTTGTCAGCTTTGTCAGACAAACTGCTCCTCTTGGTCGCATATCTTTCTTCTGCAGCTGATTGTCGTTGGGCCGCATATGTCATTAAACTAGTCATGCGGCTTTGGTGTGGACCTGTTTGGCCCAAAGTACTTATGCGACAATTTGTAATCCTCATGAACCCTATATTTTTTATGCTTCTACAAGACCCCCTTTAAAGTTTTTAAATTGCAAATTTATAATACTTTGAATAAGAAGCATAAAAATATGCCAAGCCACAGGGAGTCTTCAAGTCGCAGGGAATTCTCAATCCGCAGAGAGATCTTGAGCTGCTGGAAAATATCAAGCCGCAGGGAAATATTGAGTCACAGGGAGATCCTATCAGCCTGCCAGCTGTCACTACTGTATTTAATTTTCTTGATTCGATTTTGGATTTGGATTCTCTTTTTGAGATAAAGTTGACGGTTACTAGGGATAAAATCCCCAAATGTCATCATTATCTTTAATGATCTCGAGAATCGAAGTGGCACTCTTTTTAGAAACCCTATAAATAGGGGTTATATTGAAGAGAACACTTTCTTTTTTTTTACCTTCTTCTCTTTTATCTTCGTCTTCCTGTCTTCAATGGCTCCAAAAGCTTCCAAGTCGACAGCGGCCAAAGGAAAGGGGCTTGCTTCTCCATCGAGAGCGGGGGACTCTCCTTCCATTCATTCCGACGTGCACCCTCCCATCAAAGGTAAGGATAGTAGGAAGACGATGGCCATGTCGTATGTTTTTATGCGCAGGCCCATGCTATATCACTTTCTGTGCAATAAGCTTGGTCGATGTGTGCCCTATCTCGGTTGGACCACATGTGTTCTGTATGATAGGGCCGTATGAGCTGAGTCCCATAAGCGCTGCATGAATGACCCAGGACTGATCTACATGAATACTGCATAGTTGTGCCGCATAAGTGTCTCCTGATTGAGCCGCATGGGTGTTTCATATCTCGAGCCGCATGAGCACTTCGAGACCAAGCCGTATAAGTGCCTCATTACTGAGTCGTATGAACACTTTGTGACTGAGCTGCATAAGTGCCTCATGAGAGTCTTATGACTGAGCCGCATGAGCACCTTTTTTTGATTGAGCGGCCTAAGTGTCCTCCGACTGCGCCGCATGAGCATATGACCTAACCGCATGCGCCTCATGTTCTTTAAGCTGTTATGACACATAGGTCTTATTTTGGCTAGGTCGCATGGTTGAAGGGATGAACTTCTAACTTTTACTTTTTCTGTCTTTTGCAGTGAACTTGCCCCTAGCTCCATCGGGGGAACTCTTGATAGGATATGCTCAATCTGCGTTGGATGTGAGATTTGACCAAATAGTCGAACATGTGTCGACTCAGATTACCCGAAATCAGCCTGAAGATAGGTTAAGGAAGATCAAGAACCAATCATTTTTTACTTACTCAGTATGATGAATTCCGAGATGTTAGGGGGCATTCATCTGAAGCCTGCATGATCTTGTTCGGAGATGCTATAATTGTCTCGAATCCTCGCACCCTAGAGCTTTTTGAGAATTAGGATTTTTTTTCCAATGAGCTATCGATTCATGTTCCTCAGATGGAACGCCACTTCTCTCTGTCAAGTTTCAACATGGTGCCTATCGAAAGGCGAATGGCGAACCCCATTACTCAGGACCGCCAAGCCTTCTTCGTAGGCAATATCCATTATAATAGACGAGTGCGGTCAGCGGTCGCGACCAGAGAGTCGGTCAGTTGTTCTGTCGTCGGGCTAGCCCCTGGTAGTTTTATAAACGACCCGAGGCCCAATAATCGACTCTCTAAGGTCGACACCTTCCTGAACCAGATTACCCGTAAAGGATCGTATCCTACGGGTAGACTGTCACTATAGAATTGGATGTGTCGTTCTCCTCCATGGGTAAACTTGACGCTCTGGATCCTGTCGACTTATGGGGATATTTTACAGCAACTCGGCCTCTACTATGCCATAAGGGGCACTTGCTATGGCCTTCCTATGAATGCAAAGCTATTCATAGCGCTCCTCGAGATGTAAAATCATCGTACGGGGACCTTTTATACACAGGCTGGGGAGATGGGGCTTGCCCTTTACGAGATGCATGACGTCTCTAAGTTGCCCTGGGGGATGAAGTTTATGAAGAGTATACTCCCACAAATGAGGAGTTTGAGGAATTAGTGTGGCGGATTCCCGGGTTCCTTGCCGTTTACTGGGAGGTGTTATGTCATCATAGCACTTGTCAACAAATGTCAAAGAAGAAGGATGAAAGTTCTGAGGAGACCCTTCCTCACACCAAGGCCTGGGTCAGTTACTTGTTCGACCTTGGCGCCCCGATCCGGGTTGTCCCTCGGAGCCCCCAGACTCATGCGGGAGTGGACGCTCAGGTGCAAAGCACCAAGAGAATCAAAGCTTCTGGTGACAAATTCAGAAGCCAGTTCGACACATTCAGTTATTTCTATCAAGATACCCAACTCTTGTCCAATAAAGCCATCTTGGCAGGATTTCTGATGATATGGCTAAGGATTTGTGTGGTCTCGGGGGGTACTGGTTCGATTGAGAGAATCATCCGCAACCTGATCCTCCCTGATGTCAAGTTAGTTTTCGGAGGCAGGCTAGCTCTACTCCCAGCCATGGTGTGCAGCATCCATCGGGGTCTTTGTATCTTTACGGCCAGAACCATATAGCTCGTGACGTTACGAAGAATTTCCACCGAATTGAGCTACCCTATCATTATCTGATGGGGTGGCTGTTAATGCACTGCCCTTCTCTAATGCGACCTGGCCCTGAGGGAAATACGACGATTCATGATGCATTCATTTATCAATATCATAATATGCCTTGGACCTATTTGACCATGTTCGAATGCCGTGTTATGCTCGCGCGGGTGGACATCTATTCCTTTTTTGTGTCGGTCCCGCCTTTCACTGATGAGAAAATGAGGCATCTTCATCTTGATGGCAGTATCGCGCCCCAGATTTTATCCGAAAAGATGTTCTGCTGGTTTGCAGAATATCCGTCCTGCGCATCTGGTGTACCGCAACCGTAACGTTGCCTTCTTGGAACCTTATTTGCCCAGCTGGTACTCTAGACAATTTGGGTATTGTCAATTGTTTTTAGACAACCCGAGTCCCTGCTTGGGTTATGAGGGCAGTGTCCTAGATGGTATACGGGCCTGGCATTATTATAGTGCTGTCTGTACCCAGACTATCTTCTCTCTTCCTGATACCAGGGGTTTAGTGTGTATTTCGTACATGGCAGACCTCTACCACGTCTCCGTTAATGGGCCTTCCCATAATTTCGATGCGAGTATAAGTTTTATAACCGGTACTAAGCTGGCAAAAAAGTTCGAGGAGTCCAAAAAGAGGAATAGGGCAGGGAAGACGAAGGCCGTTGTAATCTCTGATTTCGATTCTACTGATATAGAAGAGGAGGATGAGTACAACGATCTGTTGCCTCCTGTAAATATTCTGGTGACGCGCTTGCCTTCCCCTGTGCCGAGTCCTTCGCCTAAGCGAAGTAAGTGCGGACCCTCTGTTGCTAATTGGCCTCGTTCTCAAAAATGGATCGCATTTAAGAATCGAGGTTCTGACCTTGTGGGAGAGGGCAGTGATGCCAAAACCCTCTTGGAGGTAAGTTTTATTCCGGCCGACTACCATGTTACTTCTGGTATTTTGTCTTATTGTTTCTCTCTCTTTCTTTTGTGCAGGCTTTTGAAGACATAAACCCTCCGGAGCCCGGTGCTGCTTTTAAAATTTCTCCAATTATGGGCACCCTGGCCGAAGAAGGTGCCAGTTTTACAGAATCAAATATCGAGGCTGCAGGGTCACGATTGGTCACAACCGACCCAGCTTCACCTCTTGTTGGATTAACCGGGGCTGGAGTGACAGATGTAGGTGATTCAGATGTTGCTGTAGAGGAGGATATGGGGGCAGTGGAAGGAATCATGACTGTCCAAAGCGAGTCGCAGACTCCACCGCCCTCCCCTGGTAAGCTATGTCATATTCTTACCGACGAGAAGGTTCATTCGCTCCTTCCTCATATCCTTCGAGTCAAGCTGATTGTTGGTTGTTCTGGACCTACAGGCCCTGTCTCTCTACTAACGATAGTGGATATGACCGCGAAGGAGGGGATAGCGGACGACGTCGGGGCAGACCTCCTGCCGAAGAGAAGAAATGAACCTTCCGTCCTTCAAATCGAAAAGAGCCCTGCTGAGCTGAGTTCAGAGCCCCTTATACCAACAACGACAGAGGCGGTGGTTCCTATGCCAGCATCGATGGGTGCAGGGTTGACTGAAGCTGCCTCTTCCCCGGAGACTGAACTCGCCGCTCTGTCTAGTCTTCAGCTTCTTCGGGTTACGAAAGAGGAGATCACTGCTGTGCGGGAGTCTCATTGCTCAGAATTTGTTTTCCTTTTGACAGGATCATTAAGCTCAAGTGTGCCTCCTTCCCGGATACCTTCAACTTCCTTAGGTGCTATCCCTTCGACGCCGTCCTCTTGGGATAATTTGGACGAATCGTCAAGGGACATAGTCGAAAGCTTTTATCGTCACTTGAAACGGGGGATCGAGGCTGCTTTAAGGAGAGGGACTCCATTTGCTGTGGCCCACCACTGCGCCCAAGGCTAGATTGCTCTGCTGAAGATGCTTCCGGGTGGAGAAGGAGTGGCCATCCCTTTGGAGCACAAGCTGGCAGAGGCTAATCAGTGCCTAATCCAGTTACAGAAACTGTGGCATGTCGATGTGTCTGCCGTGGTAGAGCAGGAGCGTGCTTTCCTAGTATCAACCGTAGAAAAGGTGAAGGCTATTCAAGAGATGACCAAGCCCTCCTTGGAGAAGGACCTCCAGAAGCAGTCCCTTAAGTATGACAAGCTGAGCCGGGAGGGAGAGATTTGCTTGACTCGTGAGGAGACCATCACTCGTGCTATGGCCAAAAATAATGAGCAGCTCCTCCAGCTCCAGGCTAGGCTAACATCTCTGGGGACTGAGCTCCAAGCCACTCGTCAGGAGAGTGAGAAGATCTGGAAGGAGACTGATGAAGTCACACGAGCCTCTGCTGCTTTAGAGGGAGCACTGAAGAAATTAGAAGAAAATTGGCAGGCTCATGTGCATCTGGAGGACGCCGTAAGGTTATCTCAAGGAGCTGAACGTTGAGTCAAACTGAGAATTAAGCGCTCAACTACGCAACTGGAGGGCATTCTTATCAAGTTGTGTGTTGCTGATGAGTAGTGGATTTTGCTTCTTCTCTCATCTCTTTCTCCCTTTTCTTCTTCTATTTTTTTAGTGATGGAGCAAAATACATTCATTCTACTCTAAGGAGCTTGTAATAGCATTTTGATAAAGAATATCCCCTAGGAGGACTTTTTGTGGACCTATTGCCCTTTTGTGCATTTTTGAAAATGCGAGCAAATAGATTTAAAAGATATTTTGTGGACCTACTACTCTTTGATACACCGATGGTGCGAGTAATAGATTAGGATAATTTTTATGGACTTATTACCATTTTTGTGTACTGGCGATATGAGTATTGATAACAAGTGAAGAGAAGACCGACATATTTACTCAGAGGTAATAAGAACGTGGTAAATATGGGTCTGAAGTAGAGCCTCCCTACTCAGAGGTAATGAGGACGTGGTAGGGGTAGGCTAAATGGGGATACACAGAACAACTCAGAGGTGTTATCAACGTGGTAGTTCTATATATTCGGTGATTTGTCAGTGATGCATGGGAAAACAACTCAGAGGTAATATGGACATGTTTGTTTTTCTTGTCGGGGGATTTTTGTGGACCTATTACCCTTTTTGTGCACTGGTGGTGCGAGCAATAGATTAGGATAAGTTTTATGGACCTATTACCCTTCTGTGCATTGGTGGTGCGGGTAAAAGATTTTGAAACAGAACCCAACAGGGGTGATATGGGCGTGATATATGGTAGTCGAAACATCAAAGCAAAAGTTCAGAGGTATCAATATACATGACTTGTCACTCGTAGAGATGCCATGCGAGTCCCCTCGGGGGGAGGAACGGAGTGTAAGTTCAGGGGTACCTGATGTACATAACTCAACACTCTAGGTAGTATATGTTTTCCCTTTTTTTAATCGGCAGGCTCTTATTGATGAGATAAGGAACTCTGTCCATGGGGATTACATCATCAGGAGAGGGACTATCAGTCTGTGCCACTAGGTATTCGGCGAGTTCAACGTTCTCTTCGGCTACCCCCTGCGATCCCAAAGGTTGGGATGCCGTCTTGGGCAACTTGACCACCAAGGGTCGAACTTAAAATATTGGCTTGCCCGAGTATGTCGGATCGGCATTTAGTTGTCGACTCGCCTTGGGAAGACGGGTGACAATTGGCTCGATAAGGGATTTTGTGTCTTTCGATTGTCTTCGGATGGATTTTGGCAATCGGATCACCATCGGCCCTATGATGGGCTTTAGCTCTTGACTTTGGGAGTCGGATGACTATTGGTTTCGACTGCGTAGCTTAAACGAGAGAACCAGACACCTCTTCATGCAAAGTTGCGACAAGGGGTGCGGCTTTGCCTAATTTATGAGTCTAGAGGTGAATTATCAAGGGTTCCTCTGGCCCTGTGATGGTCTTCAGTTTGTTAGTGATGTACTTCTTGGATTCTTTATATAAATAAGCCTCCGAAGAATAATAAGACTCAACACCTTTGAAGGGATCGATGTTGGCAAATTCGGTCCTCACGAAGCCGTATCTATTGCCATACTTGAAGCACTGGTGGAGGGTAGACGGCATGATCATACAGTCATGTATCCACTGATGATCCAAGAGGATGTTGTAGGGTATGTCTACCTCTATGACATAGCAAGTAACTTCCATCTTCAGGACACCAATCTGGCACTTCACCCGGATCTTCCCCAGGGGATAGCTTCTTCTCGAGTTAAAACTGCTAATGGCAGTTTTGGTTGCTGCTAGCCGATGCATAGGAATGCCAAAAGGTTGGAGCAGCCTTTTCGGGATGATGCTTATTGACGAGCCAGGGTCGATATACATCAGATCCACCTTGATGTCGCCTATGTATCCAGTGTAGTACAAGGGGTGATCATGCAAATTGGACTTGATCAACATGTCCTGAGGAGTAAATATGATGTTGGGCATTGCATCTGTGCTATCGCTGCCCTGTAGATCTGCTGGCGGGTCTTCCCCTGGAGGCTTGACCTGAGCTAAGTAGGCGTCAGCATTTTGGAGTGCTTCACTTAATGCGACACGAAGATCCTTGGAGAGCATTAGGAGCTCGTATAGTGACAACTTTGCTGGCGTGTTAGCCAATTATGCTAATATATCAAAGTTGTAAGGTCTCTCCAGTCTCTGAGGTACATTATTGCGGAGTGGCCTGTCGAAGCGGGTTTCCTTTGGTTTGGACTTATCCGCCAGTGGAGGCTGAGATGGCCTTGGAACATCAGAGGGAGGCAACGTTGCTGGCTGAGGATCTTCAGCTGAACTATCCCATGCGGGCTGAACTTGTGCTCCAGACCGGGTAACAATGGCTATAGCTTCCTCAGCCTCGGCTGAAATTGTATGGCAGGATCTAGACTTTCTGTCCTTTTTCTTGCTGGTAGGAGATGACACCCCTGGGTAACTTTGGACACCAAGTCTGGATGCACCCACATGATCTCTTCTCGCGATGTGGTGAGGGGTACCAATCCAGATGTCTGGCTCCGGACGGGTGGAAGATTAGTAACCTCTATCGTTGTCCGAGGGACAGGTATGATCCCGTCTGGAGTGCTTTTTGGAGGAAAATCGCAAAACTGAATAAACACCATGTTTGCCGCCACGGTAACCTCTTTAAAGTCTATCGACAGAGCTTTGGAGTCGATAAGACTCTGAATGTACCGTTTCAATTAGAAACAATCATGAGTGGCATATTGGACATAGCGGTAGAAGTGACAATACTTTGGGTCCTCCATTTCTGCTGCTCGGGCTCGCACCTTGGTGGAGGGAGCTGGATCCTACCCCCTTGTAAGAGCATATCAAAGATAGGTTTGACATGACTATCTTCAAATGAGTAATTAACCTTGGGCCACGGACCTTCTGTCTGTTTTTGTTCAAGCTTCGAAGTCGTATCAGTGACCGTAGCCTGTTTGCCCTTATTGTCCCGGTTAGTGGTGGCACTACTATTATTGTTGCTGAGGGTGGAACCAGGACGTCTGCCTTTATCCTTTCCATCTGGAATGTGTAATCCCAACTAGCGAGCTTTTTTTTCAATTTTGCCTCTATATTGGTAGCGCTTATGATGAAGGTCGTCTAATCCCTGAACTGATCGTCTCCCATCCAGAGACGAATTACAGGGAGCAGCTTCTTCTGGCAGATTTCAATCAAGGAGCTCTCGGAATTGCCTTGGGACAATCTCATCGCGGTTTGGCAAAACCACTCGATATAGTTCCTTGTTAGCTCCCTTTCTTCCTGAACGATGTCCATGAGGGACGACATCGTTACATCATGCCACACTTCATAGAATCTTTCCAGGAACATGTGTTTGAAGCCGTCAAAAGAATGGATGCAGTTTTCGAGAAGGTTGCGGTACCAGTCGAACGTGATCCCCTTCAATGCTCCGATGAATAATCGCATGAGGATGGCATCACTATTCGGCAAGTGATCGGTTGTGACCTCAAAGTAAGTCATGTACCGACTAGCAGAGGTCTTTCCATCACAAGAATCAATATGGAACGGCTTATACCGTGATAGAAAAGGCATGTCTCTCCATGCAACGGGATATGGCCGCCGTATTCTGAGATCACGAGAGGAGTCTCGGGCATTGAACATTGCCCGAAGCTCCTGGACTTCCCTCCCTGCCTCCTTGGCTTCATCTGCAGCTGAAGGAACGGACGCTCCTAAGGGATCATCACCCAAAGGAGGGGCGGTTGTGTTAGAGTCTGTATTGACTGCGGGTCCCAGGCTTGTTTGTCCGGGCGTCCTTGCTGGTTGAGTTGGTAAGGCACTTTGATCTTGTCCACAAACTTGACCAAGGACAGGATCATGGCTTTCAGCACTTCTAGCCGTTGATGTTCAGAAGGCGCTTCGTGATCATCGTCAGCCATAAAGACTGTCCTCACGTGGGTAGAGATAGAAGGGATTATGGCAGAGGTACTCTCTGTACCGTACCCTTGTATAGAGAAATCGTCAGAGAATGTCAGAATATCATCTTCCTCTGACTCGGAAGGGGTGCTACCCCCTGTGAAGGAAGCTGCATCGTCTTGGTAAGGGTGGTGGCCCTCAAGGAAATCGAAGTCAGTTACACAATTCTGGGAGACCTCTACCCCCTGTATGTGCTCTTGGTACACCGGGTTGTCGCATACATTGAGGGGACTGCTACCTCCAGCTTCATCTACTATCAAGGAGGCCGAAGGTGCACCCCCGGGTGCCAGAAGCTTCTTTTTGGATCGAGTGTGGTTGTCGATGGGAACCCCCCAGATGAGGGTCTCCTTACAATACTGGCTGAGATGGCCAGGCTGTAAGAGCCTATCTTCTTTCCTTCCTTGCCAGGAGGAACCTTTTAAGTTGAATTACAGGAGGCGAAAGGAAACTTCTCGTCCCCTGGAATTTGCACCTATTTTTTGAGTTGTTGTCGGACAGGTACTGGCTGCTGTAGTCGCTGGAAAACTGACTACCGATCTTCAGGTGCTGCTGATTTGTCGCAGCAGCAGTTGATCATGACTTGGTTGCAATGATGCCCCGAGAGGGACTCATTGCATGCCGACGCTGCCATCTTACTTTTCTGAGTAATCACATCATGTAAGTCGGCAGGAAGCTACTATACCTTTGCACCAAACTTGTGAACCCGGGTATCTCGAGCGCACGGGTGCTTAGGCATCATGTTTGCTCCCTGATCCGTGGCTAGTAAAAGTACTTACTCTGGATCTTTAGAGGGAGACTTTAAAGACCCATCCTGTCCGTTAGCCCTGGGAGACTGGACGCGGGTGGTTCTGTACAACTTTCTGTCATGAGCCCGTGTAACAGTCAAAGGTGCCCGTTGACAGTCAGCAACTTGGTCAGTTGACTGGACTGGTTGGGCCCATACTGTCCTAGACTTTTTTGGCTTAGCACCCGAAGGCGCATAGTAAAAGAAGTCCAGATTAATATATCCCACATCCTCAGTGGGCCGTATGGCGTCGGGCCCGCATGAGAGGCGGTCGAATACAGAGCTTCTGACAGGACCGCATGAGACATCCTGTCTGAGGCCAGGATTGGCTGTCGCATGGGCTACCTTCTTACGGCTAGAGCTGGCTGCCGCATGGACCATCTTTCTGCGGCCAGAGTTGGCTGTCGCATGAGTCGTCTGCCTGCGACCAGAGTCGGCTGCCGCATGGACAGACTGTCAATCTCCTCTATACGACTTCTTCTTTGTCCGCATGGACTTCCCTTGTGCCCCTAAAAACTCAGCATCGTAGTATTTTCCTTTGCTGGATTTGGAGACAGTGGGGTCCTCTGCGATCGAAAATAAAGTCGCAGGAGAGTTCTGGTCACCGTCTTGGGCTGCAGAAGGAGCTTCATTGAGAACTTAGTCGGGGGCAACAGTTTTGTGCACCGACGTCTTGCGAGTCCTCTTTAGGTTGGCTCACTTCTGAGATGGGCTGGCGCTCCCTTCAGAAAGCAATTCTTCGAAGGCTTGTTGGTCAAAATGAACCACAAGCATCTGCTGTATAGAGTCGAGCTTGGACGCATCAGATTGTGTCACCAACTTCTCATCGAAAGAGAAGGACGTCCCCAGCAGAGCCGCCATCGTGTTTGCTATAAAAAAAATCAAAGACAGGTATTACAGAATACTAAAATTGATTACAAACTCGCTTGTACAAAGAAAAGCCTAGAAAGAAATCCTAGGAAACAATCTAAGTACAATTGTTTAGTTTTGATTCTGGAGGGTGATGGTGGAGGCTCAGGAAAGTGCTATTAACTCTGCCTTACTCCGTGGACTATCTGATGTAGTCTTTAGAACTTGAAGAAATTTTTTTTCTTGCAGGTTGCTAGCCTTTTGCAGGGCTGTGACACCCTGCTATTTATAATAGAATGTATTTTGAGCCGCATAGATGGCCTGCAGCCAAATGGCTGATTGGTACGCGAAGACCCGCTCTTTGGCTGCCATCTGTCGATTTGTTTGGATTTTATTGCAGCAAATCTGGATAGTTTAGGACTTGGTTAGATTGCCACGTGTCTTGTCATAGAAACCATTTTTTAGCCGCATAGATCTATCAGTTTTCGACCATGCGGGACAGCATGAGCCTCATGCAGCTTAAGTCGTAAAACTTCTTTAGTCCACACATAGCTTAAGGATTTAAGCCGCATAGATTCTGTATTTTTTGCCGCATAAAGCTCATGCGGCTTGGATCACAGTTACTCTTGGCTGCATAAAGTTTGAAGACTTTGGGGCCGTATATGTCTGAGCCGCATAAGGTTCATACGGCTAAGGTGACACTCCTTCTGGCCGCATAAAGGAGTACGAACCTTGCTCCGCATGAAGACATACGAACCTTGCTTTTGGGCGATGTTTCACGTCTTATCTTTTTGTCAAAGTGTCAGAGCTGTCATTTTTGTCAGTTTTGACAGGACTTGTCAGCTGTGTCAGACGAACTGCTCTTCTTGGTCGCATATATTTCTTCTGCAGCTGGTTGTCGATGGGCCGCATATGTCATTAAATCAGTCATGTGGCTTTCTTTTATGCGAACCTGTTTGGCCCAAAGTATTTATGCGGCAATTTGTAATCCGCATGAACCCCATATTTTTCATGCTTCTACAGAACCATCTAACCATAAGTCCAAGATGGCGTGAAGTCAGTGACCCGCATATAGACAGGTCGCATGCTAACTATGTCTTATGTAGACAGAGTAAGTTATAACCCAATTACAGGGAAGGATGTCACCTGTTGGTAAGAATCACCCGAATGGTGATAATTATGATAATATTATATTATTCCTAACAATGTCTTGTGCAAGCTGAGTAAGTATTATAAATGTACAAGGATGGCTATAATATCTTTACATTATACTGGCTATGAATAAATGCATGCTTTACTTCTATCGGATATGAACTGTTAATTGACCCTAAGGCAACATGAAGGACCACTTTTAATAATATTCTATAATATAATTACTTAGTGTTATTTTCTTAGTTGAGTTGGGCCAGCATCGCTTGCCAGTACATAGATGATGTACCGACCCACGTTTGTGGGCATCTTTACAGGTGCTTGTGCTTGGGGGAAATCGTTTGATCAGTGCTTGCATCGATGAATCAGATGGGTGTGTAGAAGCTCTTCTTACAAGACGATCTCTTCTGCTCTACGGAATATAATGTATGGAACAATATAATTTAGTGGTACCACTGAGATTGTAAGCAAAGTCGACATGTTTGGTTGTGAGCCTAAATTGTAAGTATATTTCAGTTGGCTTTTTAAGAGTCTTGTAATCTGTTGTAAACTCTGTATTCAGCTACAAGTCTTGTAAACTATTACAATTATCATTAAAGAGATACATTTCTTCATATCTTGTTGTGACTTCAATTTATTTGCTTGGTTTTGCTGTACTATTATTGTTCTCTGAGAAATACCCAAAAATGTAATAGTTTTGCCTTATACAAGTAAAATCTAGACTTGTACAGCATCACGTAGTTTACGATTCTTCCAGGATCGGGACGTGACATAATGGTATCAGAGCACAGCTTTACGTCCTTGGATTCCTATTTAATTGGTTTTAATCAAAGTTGCTCTTATGATGATTCAAAGTGCTTCCGTGATGACTCAAAAGTTGCTTTCGCGATTACTCAAAGTTGCTTCCACGATAAAATCAAAGTTGCCTCTACGATGACTCAAAGTGCTTCCGTGATTATTCAGTGTTTCCAAATTATTTTAAGTTGCTCCCTTGAATGAAAGTCCGTTGATCCTTCTGGCCTCTCACTGGGTGTTCCATACAATAAGTCTAAATATGTGGACTATGATTTGTGTGTTACAATGAATTCTTAATGATACCAAAACGAATAACAATAATATGATGCTACAATAAGTTGGTAATGTGTCATTGATGTCTTTAAGTATGAGATTCATAGATGTCGATTGTTATATGGCAATCGGAAGTGGGTGATGGCATGATATGTTGGAACAAAAATTATACATGAATTCGGTGAATTGAAATCGACAGGATCGTCTAGTTGGCATACTTGTTGGCTTGGTTATATTTTAGATACGAGTAAAATTAGTTAGTACTTATGGTCAGCAGAGCCACTGCGGGATAGATAGTCCAGAATGGACATTGGTTTGGTGCGAAAGAGGAAATCGTGTCGAAAATGGCTTGGACTCTGAGTGCTATATGGCTCTACCCTCTTAGTGATAAGTTGTCTCCTGACCCTGTTCAGAATATAGTGATTGCTTTACTTGTAAGGTATTGGGTAGTATCGAGTGGTAGCTGGAACACAATTGATGCATGATGGCTAGGAGTGTCCCTCGATGATTATGTTTCAATAACTCGTTGCAAGATTTTGATGTGTTCGGATGAACCATCGCTAGATTCTGACAGTTTGCATTATGTTAGGTAATGAAAATTTGAGAATATGAAATGAATGCCTTGGTTGGGAATGGTACGAATTATAGGTTCAGGCTAAGAATTGAATCAGTTGGGTAAAATGATTATAGGCTCAGTAACGATGGTGGGGTGTTGCTATCATAAGATTTTTGGGAGAACAAATATAGAACGATGTTGGAATTGAGTAAGAAAAATTACATGTTGGACATCAACAAGTTGATGGTGATGTTAGGCATTTATGAGAATGTTGCAAATAATTTTTAAGATGCAGAGAGTTACATCAGCGACTGAAAGGTAGAGAATGGACTTAAAAAAATTGATGACCTTAGCACGATGTGCAGTTGAGCTTAAAAAAATTTAACGTGTCCCAAATTTTCAAGTTATGACCCTTGAGACATAGAAAATGAACACTTGTCCCTTGATGCATGAAAAAATAGATGTTTCTTATGAGACTCTGATCGCTGGAATACAAATATGTATCAAGATGCAGCAATATGTAATAGACCCTGTCGGTGAATGATATTGTAGCATGAATAACGAGTTTGGATGGAATACAGAATTGTTGGATCATGATTTAACGGAATAAGTTATATCATGTCCACTAGATGACCGAGATATGAATGCTAAATGATTGGTGCCATAGAGATTGGATCGATGCATGAATGATGAATCTTCTTATGGAATCACAAGGAGATGATGCAAAACAAATATTGATGGTTAACGTGAATTGCTAAGAGATGTTCGTGTTTGTTGCTAGTGAAAATTCATAAAGGATGCTTTTGAAAGAAGTACAATTATATGGTTTTCTTATCGATTGGTTAAAGAGTACAGACCGTACAGATGATCAAGAAATTAGAAATTGAATATGTCGTAAAGAGATCGGAAGAGAGATCGTAAATGTTAGACTATTGAAGTAGCAATGTTGGATTATGACTCGAAATAGTTGGCCTGATTGAATAGACACAATTTGAGTATGATATGAGAATGTAAGTAGATTGAGCAGGTGATGCTGCGTATATACAAGTAAAAATTGAATATTTGGATGATCGATTAATCTGAATTTATATGATGGCTTCGAGATTGACCAATAAGAATTGTTGGATAGATTTTGTCGGTTGTGGGTAAGTCTAGAATAACTTCGTTGGGTATAACCCAAGGATGAGTATAACCCTAGAATGTCGGTTGGTTGCCTAAGTTTAGGATTTGTTGACTATGTTATTTTAGTTGTTCGGTTTGGAAATAAGTTCATAAGATATGGGTAGCATCTCATGTCCCTAAGATTGGTCAGATCATAGATTGTCCCTGAGATAAGATAAAGTCCCTATGATAAGAATTGGTTGCCTCTAATATAAGAGATAAGTATGTCCCTATTAGCTATCCATCTCAGATGAGTTAGCTGAATGTCTGGTTTAGCTTAGAATGGCTGACCGTAGAGACTTGACCGAATGCTGAGTTGACTGTTAGAGACCCTTAGGATGTCCCTATTGATGTTGTGTGGATATAATTGAAATGAGTGAGATATGCCTGAAAGTAAACTTCAAATTGGAATAGGGATTGGAAAAATAGGGTGTTACAACGTTGGATGAGATGATGGATCATGTTAGATTTGGAACATGGTTGCCTTTTTTGGAATGTAAAATCGTTGGAGCTGGTTAGATTTGATTGATTGGTTGAATCATATTGAGCTATGTAAATTGATGGTAGTCGCCTTGAGATAGTCGAAATAATTTTATTGATGGATAACCGGATCGAAATTAAGAATAAGTGTAATAACGGAATAAGATAGTGCATGTAGTCGTGATCGACGAGAACAAATACAATTTTAAAATGACCTTCGAAATTGATGCTGCTAGAAATATGAATTTACATGTGAGATGATAATCTGTTGGCTTGATCAGTACGAAATTTTTTGAATACATAGATAAATTTTTCTAGAGTCGAATGATGGTACAACTTGAAGGATGGATCATAATCGAAAAATCTATATATTGCAAATAAAGTGTATGGATGCGAACGATAATGGGTACACGATTGGATCAATGAGAATCGTGGTATCGAAATAAGATGTGACTATTGGCTTTATCAAATTTAGTAGTATGAATGACAATGGACTTGGAAGGGAACTCTAGATTCATTGTAAAACTTGATATATGTACGTCAGAATACTTTAGAAAATATTGGATCGGCTATAGAAAATTACTCAAGTTGGAATTGGCAAAATTCATCGTGTTATTGTCGGTTGGGAGATTGAATAATAAATCGAGACTATACGAGATGCTTAAGTGGATTTGCTAGAAATCGGAAATGAAATTATACCTGTAGCTCGTTCATTTTCTCTATCACTTAACTTGGTTGAAGTGCATCTATTTCTGGGATGCCTAAAATATGTGTATAATTCTAACTAAGTGGTATGCTGAATTCAAATGAAGCCACGGGGAAGGATTATCATGTGCGAAGAGATTGCACGAGTGTTGGAGGAAAGAACAAGGATATTAAACTGGTTTGAATCAATTGGAATGTTGTGGCGAGATGGTATATAATTTTAAATCAATTAAGATATGTGGAGGAATGTTTAATAGTGTAAGTTGATCCTTCGAAAGTTTCATAAAGTTTGTTGAAGTTATGGGGATGAGTTTTGTTTATGTTTGGAGGACAAATTTTTTTTGAGTGGTATATATTGTAGTGTCTCGACCCGCTCGGTGCCTTATGATGGCTGGTTAGTTCGATGGAGCCTTGTTGGACTTAGAAATATGTGAAGGATCGCTTGGAAGGCTTTGTGATCATGGCAGAAATTGTCTTATAAATGTGAGTAGTGTTCAAGCCTTCAAAGATCATTTAGCTTCACGCTTAATAAAAAGGATAGTATGCTATGTTCTTGTTGAGTTCCTAAATATGATCTTGCATGTAACCCGAAATGATAGTAAAAGATAATTAATCACATGACCCGATTGTGTGCTTCGAATCATTTCATAAATTGTGTGCTTGTGTATGGTTGCAATGAAATACTTGACAGGTGAAGGAAAAGTCCCAAATACTTGGGCGATGAGTATATCAAGCCTCAGCTCGATAAACGTATGGTAACACAGATGCTAAGTCCCAAGAATTAGACAGTGAGTATGCTTGAATGATGGCCGATGAATGTTTGGTATCAAAGATGTGGGAATAGATTGAGTAATCAGCATTCTATTATCATGACGCCGATGTAGATTGTTGATTACACTAAGACCCTGGATTGGAAAGATGATAACTTCAGCATTAGCTCAAGACAAGAGGGCAATACGAATGAGAAAGATGGCTTACTAAGAAAGATAGCTTATTTACTTAGTTTTCCTTATCATGCATTATATATTTTTTTTTCATAGATAACTTGCATATATTTGTATGGTCATGGACAACTTGTCGACAAGGTGGTTCCTCGAACAGTATTCCGAGGCCTCAAAATCTGATTCGTCCTAGGGGGAACCTCGTGCTGAAGTAGTAGCACAGTGCTGAAGTAGTAGCATGGTGATTCGGGAACCTTCCGAACTGGGCTAGCTATCCGCCGCTGAAGGGGAGGCGTATAACCATAAGTCCAAGATGGCGTGTAGTCAGTGACCCGCATATAGACAGGTCGTATGCTAACGATATTTTATGCAGGCAGTGTAAGTTATTACTCAATTACAGGAAAGGATGCCGGTTGTTGGTAAGAAGCACTTGAATGGTGATAATTATGACAATATAATATTGTTCCTAACAATATCTTGTGCAGGCTGAGTAAGTATTATAAATGTACATGGATGGCTATATGACCGTGGGTAAGAAATCACCAAAGAGTGATACCATGTTTCTTTATATTATGCTGGCAATGAATAAATGGATGATTTACTTCTGTCGGATATGAACTGCTAATTGACCCTAAGGCAATGGAAAAGACCACTTTTAATAATGTTCTATAATATGATTACATAGTGTTGTCTTCTTAGGTGAGTTGGGCCAGCACTGCTCGCCAATACATAGATGATGTACCAACCCACATTTGTGCATGGGGAAATCGTTTGATAAGTACTTGGCATCGATGAATCGGATGGGTGTGTAGAAGCTCTTCTTACAAGATGATGTCTTTGTCTATATGGACATAATGTATGGAACATTGTAACTCAGTGGTACCAGTGAGATTATAAGCAAAGTCGACATGTTTGGCTGTAAGCCTAAATGATAAGTATATATTCAGTTAGCTATTCAAGAATCTTGTAATCTGTTGTAAACTCTGTATTCAGCTGCCAGTCCTGTAATATATTACAATTATCAATAAAGAGATACATTTCTTCACATCTTATTGTGACTTTAATTTATCTACTTAGTTTTGCTGCACTGCCATTGTCTTCTGAAAAATACCAGGAACTATAATGGATTTACCTTGTACAAGTGCAATCTAGACTTGTACGACATCACGTCCAGTGGCTAGTTTTCGATCCTCCCAGGATCGAGGCATGACAACATTAAGCTACCCCAACTATTTTGCCAATAGTTATTCAACCAGCTGTTGTTTCTCAAAAAATCAATACTCCTTGGCCAGAAGCATTTTGTACCCTTCAAGATCGTGTTGACTCTATAAATAATTAGGATAGTCTCTTGAGGCTCGAGGTCTCTTAACTGTATCCAGTTGAGTGGGATGATGTTGTATGTCCTCCCAACTTCAAGCCATGGTCCTTAAAACCTTTTGATGGGCTTGCTTCTCCTCGTTAATATCTGTGGAACTTCGGTTTGTATATATTGCATATTCTGAGGAATAATGCTCTTCTATCAAAGAAGTTTGTGGGAACCCTATAGGGGGTACTATTCTAACAGTTTCGGAGACTACCGAGCTACTCTATCAAAACTTTTAAGGACCTAAAAAGATTATCCTTGGCCAGATTCTATAAAGGTGATGCAAATGTTACCAAGCCAACATTGATCTCTATGAAATAAAAAGAGGAGTTAGTGTGAAATTTTATTGAATGATTAAGGACGCTCTCCCTAAAGTTACCTCTAGGTGTTCCATCCAATATACTAATTGATACATGTTGTAGAAGCCAAAAAAGTACAATCAACATCAGGCACTGCCCATAAATAGTGCCAGCAATTAAATCATCAAGTGGCGCCATACATCTGATAGCGCAGGACATCAATAGGCACTGGTCATCAAGTGGTACTGCATGCCACGTGGCCATCTTCTCAGAGAAGCTAAACAGTTATCATTATGACTGACAGCACGTCAGTTGAAAAATCCGTTCGAATCCCGAGCGCGTGGCACTGGAGGATGCTTTGTCAGACGTGTCAGATTCGTCATAAAAGACTAACAGCTGTCTCGTGACATCTGCAGTTGATGCGAGGTAATCAATGATACCACATCATTCAGAAAGTCACAAAACAGAAGTAGCGCATGGCGCTACCTAGCAGTTGGCGCTACCTGATCAAATCATCCTGAAGTAGTTAGATAACGTGGAACACATGACACTAATTTTGAAGAATGTGTCTATGGCACTGCCCATGACCAAGCGCATATCAATCACAGCATGTCACGCATCCAAGTAGTTAAACCAACTGTTCGTGCCAAGGGATGAATGACACACCAATTGCAGTGTGCGCCATCCAAAGAATCAATAATGATCATAATCTCCGGAGCATTTGCTACAACACTCTCCAAAGGCTATCTTCTTCGACATTGCATTGTTCAAGGGATAAAGTGATCATCTTCTGATCAGATTCCTATAGTTGTACTTTCCCAGAAATCAATTGTACTCTTGTACTCTTTTTTTAGTTTGTAATCAAACTTTTGTTTTTGTAAACAAAATGACGACTCTGCTCAGGACGACTTTCTTCTCCGACGAGAAAGTGACAATTCAATGTGATGTTGTGTCGGTCGGTACGATGCAGAAGACTTTGGCCCAGCAAATCGACCAAACTGCCTATGAAGCCATGATTGGCGCAAAGGGTGTCAAGCGCACAATTGTTGCTGCCAAAAATAGGGCACACGCTGTTTGGACTCCAAAGTCCTCCAGTGCACCAATCGTGACTCCTGTGCCAAGCTTGGAGAAAACCTCTGTAGCTACTTCCTATACTTTGCCAATTATGAAATTGATAGAGGGTGCTTCAGCTACTGCCCAAGCGCCTACCATAGAACAGTGCCACATGGCCACTTCTTCTTCCTCACCAATTCTGAAATTGGTAGAGGGTGCGCCAATCACTTCCCAGGTGATAATCAGGGGACAGTGTCGCATGGTAAATCCTCTTCCTTTCTAGTTCTAAACTTGGTGGAGAAGATAACACACTGCCCCTGTGCAGAACAAAGGAAAGCTTCCTATGGCCTCTCCTTATCATTTTCCAGTCCTAGACTCGGTAGAAAACGCATCTGATTGTGCCTCCATGCCAGTCAATGCAAGAACGCTCCTGAGTAGAAGGTCTATTTCTCTAGGCAAAGACAAAAAACTACTCTGCTCGAAGTCCATTTTCTACTGCTCATCTATGCTGTACCAAACGCGCTGGAAAAGTTGGCATAGAACAACATGGCATCTTGCCTACTCCTCATGGTCAGTGCCAATCAAGCCAGAGCCAGGATCTTCCTACCCTGTACATTTCAAGAACAAAGCGGGATAAACTAAGGGTGTCTTAGACAGACAGTCAGGTGGCGCATAACCCAGACATGCGTACCTACCTTAACTAGCGCAGAACAATATTAAGCATACATCAAGAACATTCTGCACCACCTGTCAAGTTGCGCACAGGGAGAGTTCCTCAAATCAAGAATCCTCTCACCTGTGCCAATGAAGTCAGTACTTCTCTGTATACACAGGGAACATGACACCTCAAGAACTGAAATTATGTTTCTAACATCATTAAGGAATACGTACCTTCGACTTCTCCTTATCCTGTCACTGTAACAGATTTTCGTAAACTTCTTGTATAAAAATGGAAGATCGCAGGACCGTCTTGTCCATTTGTAACTACGTATCGGGAACGTCACTATAATCACCACCACGAAGTAGTAATCAAATATTGCTGCCAGTCAGCTAAACTGTCTGTCTTCGACCGTTTGAACTACACTCGCACTCCTGAACTTGTGATGGTGGACGAAGATGAACTGTTGTATGCTTCAGTCAACATGACATCTCGAAGCACTAGGTCGTAATGCAGCCCGCAACCCTAGTCAACAATACCTTGATCGGATCTGTGACTCTGGTGAAGAAGTCTACCAAAATACCAGATCAAGAAGCCGAGAGACAATCACTCAAATGAATCTTCCTTCCGACCAAGAAATAATCGGTCAAAGGAATATTTCTTTCGACTAAGAAAAAATCGGTCAAAGGAATATTTCTTTCGACTAAGAAAAAATCGGTCAAAGGAATCTTCCTGACTCAAATCAAGATTTCCTCGATCAAAGGAATCTTTCCACACGTCATCCTGGGAGGCGGTTCATTGCATGACTTCGATGCCGATATTAAAGGCTCTGAACGGACCATCTTTTCCACCAGCTCTTCTTCGGTGGCTAGAGAAGTGACCGCCTATGTCACTAATGAAGAACAAGATGCATCTAGTTCCGACAGTCAGGAGCAGAGGATCGCCGCTTTAGAGTCCAACTTGAAGAACATGGCCAAAACGATGGCAAATATGTATGCTGTGATCGTGGCACAATATACTGTTCCGCCGGTTGCTTATCCGATTCCAACCCAAGAACACATAGCAGCATCTGCTCCTGCTAATACTGGTCTGGGGGGACAGTCTCCTCACAATGCCACCATGCCAACCCTAAGTCATTCTTGTGCTGGGGTGGTGCTTATTATGCAGGGATTAAACAACCCTATAATATAGAGTAGAAGGAAGTTCTGTTTCTACCCAAATATGAGCCACCAACCATCATGCTGTTTCACGGCAGTTCATCTTCAAGTTATTACATCAATCATTTTGATGTGATGACTGATCAGCTCCAACCAAACGATGATCTACTCACTAGAGTATTCATCGGTTGCTTATCGGGTGCAACATATGACTGGTATCGTAGCTTGTCAGATGGTTGCATAACATCTTTTGCAGGATTCAAGCAAATGTTCCTGGAATATTTCTATGAGGGAACAAATGACATGACCATGTCAGCCCTTATCAAAATAAAGCAACGACATAATGAAACTGCTGAACGTTTCATTGAGCGCTTCCATCGAGAGGCACTCAAAATGCCTCTGTGTACTCCAGATGTACTGACTATAGATACTTGTAAATCAAACTTGTTACCAATAGTCAGCATGTGGACTGGACCCATACAATTTCAAGACAGGGCCTCATTTATAGTAAGTACCAGGGCAGACGAAGACAGTGCTGACAAGTTCAAACAACTAGGCATCCAGATACCTAATCTTAATAAAGATGAACATCCCAACAGCGGTGGTCGTCAGAACAACCGCAATAACAAGGAAGCTTTAGCCATCAATGTGAAAGGCAAAGAAGCTTTGGCTATTAACGTAGGTCGGTCAACACCTACTACGATGACAAATCCACAGAGAACACAATGTCCTAAGGAGGAATATTCGTTTGACGAGGACAACATCATGAGCATATTTGATTGTCTGATCAAAAGCAACAAGCTTCAACTGTCTGAAGCAAAAGGGCCAGATAAAGTAGGTAAAACTGACAATCCTAAATACTTTGTGTATCACAGGTTCATAGGACACCCGACTAGGGCGTGTTACATGCTCAAAAGAAATATCCAAGAGCTGATTAATGCCAGTGCGATCACTCTCCAGCAGGATGAGAAGACTGTGACTGAAAATGTCGTCTCTCTGCAGTTCGACGACTTTTCTGCTCAACTTGTGCAGGATGGAGTCACTATCCCGAAAGACACTCTAGAGATCGTCAACCATCCACCAGCACAAAGTGACGGTCTTGTCCCTCTGTCAACCGAAAAAGGGAAAATCATATGGATCCATCCTAATTTGGTTGCTAATTTTGAGATGCCTGCTTTGTCTACAAAATCCAGAAAGACAACCAAATACAAGTCATGTCACATGACTTCATTGGGTGGTCATCATCTTCCACCTCTGGATGCTACCTTCATCCCAGCAGCGGTTTTACTTCTTTCTGTCGAAATAATGACAACGAAGCCGAAAGTTAACCACTAGCCAATATTCTATCTATATAGTCAACAGTCCCGATAACTGATGACAAAAATACGATATGACCTGCAGAAAGCCCTCGGCTTGAATGATTGGAAGGGGTCTCCTTTACCTTTCTTCCTATGTCTTCAGCACAACCAGTCTCGTATTGGCTTAGGATTCTGGACAAATCATTTGGCTTTAGAAGAAGTCTTCGAAAAATAAGACTCTAATAAAAATTGCAATATGATTTTCTTCGCACCAGCTCCTGAAGAGGAATCCATGACCGTTACCAGATCTAGGAGACTCTACCTCAGAGACTATCCAAAGGGACAAAATAATGCAGTTATTCCACCTCCAGTCCCTGATGCCCCTTCAACATCTTCTCTGCCTGCTGTCAATATTCCATCAGCTTCATCGCCTCCAATGGAACCGACTCCTCCAAAACCAACAGCGGCCGACAAAGGCAAACAGCCAGTTACTTCGATAAAATATTGAAGAAAACTCTATCTCTTGGACTGGAGAAGCAATATAACTTCGATATAATGGCTCAGCTAGCCAATACTCCGGCCAGATTATCAATTTTTGAGCTCCTTCATCTCTCAAGGGAAACTCGAGAAACACTAAGCGAAGCTTTGATACAAGTCGACGCTTGTCTAACACTCCTTAAGAAACTTGACAAGGAACTTGTGGCCTGTTTTCACTATCATAGTGTAACGGAGTTGATTCCCAATATCACCTTCACACAGGATGACATGCTTCTGGAAGACAATCGACATGATCGACCTATCTATTTTACGGGGTATATCAAAACAATAAAAGTCGATCGCATCCTGATTGACCCTGGATCTGCACTCAGCATTATGCAGAAGACTCTACTGGATGCACTAAAGATTCTAGTCCATAATCTCTCTACAATAATCACAATTATTCGGGGATTCAATTCTAGGAGAAGTGAACCAGTGGAAAAGATTCGGGCAATCTCCGCACGAAGGTTACCTTTTATGTGATTGACAATCATGGTTCCTATAATGCTTTATTAGAAAGACCATGGTTACATGAACACAACATTGTGCCATCCACTCTCCCCCAATGCTTCAAATATGTGGATGACAACGGAGAAGTCCGAAAGGAAGTGGCTGATCTTAATCCCTTCCGAGCCGTTGAAGCATATTTTACTGACTCCAGGATGTACAAAGAAGAGTTCATAAAAGTCGTATTGGCCGTGGACACTGAGAAAGATCAGAAGTACAATACAGATGATGTCCTTGTGATTCCAGTTAAAGGACATACTTCTCGTCCTTTATCTTCTCAAACTCTGACCATCCATCTCTCTTCTTCCTCAAATATCCTCTTATTGAGAAGACGGAGCATAGGGAGCTCACCTCTTCTGAGCCACTTATTATTGACCTTCGTCATCATAAGCCTTCTCCTTCTCCTTCTCCTTATTTGGTTATCAATCCTAGCAAGCCATCGGATAAGATCAAGAGCCCTATTGTAAATGATGATGCAATTATCAATAAAGTAGCATCTTCTTTGCAGTAAACTGATGTCAATTACCATGCTCGATGTTATCTGGAAATCCTAGATAACTTCGAACCCCTTACATTAGAAGAAGTTCAACCTCTTGAAGATGAAGTATCACTTGAATCAGCACAAGATTCATTCTTTCTGTTTCCCTCTCGGAAGAAGGATGAACATCCTATCCTCTTTAGCAAAGGATTGTATCAAAAGGCTACGTCCGATAGTGAGGCTGAAAATGATGATACTGGATGACTTCAACTACGTCGTTATAGACAACAATCGAAGAACATCATCCAAAAGATGGGCTACAATTTCAAAATTGGCCTCAACGGTGGTAGGAGAAGGCGAACTCCTATTCGTTTTCCTGCTCCAAATGGAAAATTACTATAATACTACAATAAAATAAAATATGGGTTAGGCTACACTTCGTCGATCATGACCCCAGATGCTTCTGAGTCTGACAAAGAAGAGCGATCTAACTCTTCTGACTCTGCCTCTTAGGATTCGGACACCAGTGTAGGGTACGTCCATCGAGTAACTCTATCTTTTAATATGGTGATTGTCGAGTTCTCCGAAGACGAAGACGATTTTGCTGAAGCCCCTTAATTTAATCCTTGGGCATAAAGGATGGACACTCATTGGGAAATTCGCTTCGAGCAACGAGAAACACCTACTGAAGATCAGTTAATTCAAGTCGATGTCGAAGACGAAGCTTCTCCAAGACCGATTTTCATCAGCAAAAGCCTTCCTGAAGCAGATAAACAAGAACTGATTCAGCTTATTAGGGAATACATTAACGTATTTGCCTGGAGCTATGAAGACATGCCGGGATTAGATCCTCAGATTGCTACCTATAAGCTCAATATTCTGTCGAATGCAAGGCTAGTCAAGCAACAACAACGACGATTCTGACCTGACATGATGGACGCCATAGAAGCTGAAGTCAAAAAGCTCATTGCATGTGGCTTTGTCAGAAAAGAACAACATCCTGACTGGTTGGCTAATGTCGTCCCAATTATGAAGAGAACAGGGAAGGTCCGAGTCTGCATCGATTTTAGAGACCTCAATGAGGCTTGTCCCAAAGATGAGTTCCCTCTTTCGATTACTGATGTCATTATCGACAACACTTGCGGATTCAAGCGAATGTCCTTTATGGACAGATTCTTCGAATATAATCAAATCAGGATGAACCCCGAATATGAAAAACACACATCTTTTCATACTCCTCGAGGAGTCTATTGCTACACCGTTATGCCATTTGGTCTTAAGAATGCGGGTGCAACCTATCAACGGGCCATGAGCACCATCTTTGAGATGGAACTGGGATTCTCCGGACCCTTAGTTTGGTGTGCATATTGATCGAAGGAAGTTTAGATGATCTAAGACGTGTTCTAACCCTTCATAGGCGAAAACTAGGGTTCATGAATTATACCTGCGGCGGAAAGAAGACAACAGTTCCTAGTAATCTCGTGCAGTCACGACTCCAAGATCTTCTGTACGTATTCCTTCCTCGGGTTGGACGTCGTGTGGACGACGACCTCCAAACCTTTTTTCTCCTTAGCAGCCTCCATTTCTCTTCTTATGTGAATCACAAATTTAGAGAAAGAGCTTCTTATTTCTGATGGTCATTTGGCGGCTAGAGAATAGAGGATTTATATAAGGCTACGGTAGGGACCATGAGGAGAAACTAGGGTTAGGTCTCCTAATGGATCTGGATATCCTGTGTTCAGTCCGAATACCCAGGCCCATTAACAATAGCTCGGTCCACTAAAGAGCTATTGTTGCACTACCTTCCTAATCCCAAATTATGTTTGTGGGCTCCTTTTATTATATGCTTGTTTGGCTCCCCATGTTAAGATATCGAATGTCCGTCGATCAAATTAAGTTACTGACAACTATATTGATCGGCATCTTTTATCCTTAAGTAGTACTACTCAACTTTATTTGTCATGTCGGATATAATCCACCTGCAGGGTTTACATGACAATCCTTATAAGCTCCTTAAGGGGACATCATCAACCCGACATATGGGGACATGGATTTTTTTTTATAATCAACAGCCCATCATACATACAATGTTATTACCCAATTCATAGAGATTGTTGACCTATAATGAATCTCACTCTTTCATGAGTCAAAGTAATGTACACTGTATATACATGTCTGTTATTATATTCGAATTAAGAGCACACGCATCCATAATAACATAGGTGTTCGTTCTCTTATAAAGTTAGTATAAAGAGAACAACCTCAAGTGGTCATGTTCAATACACACAAAGTTTACTAATGTAAACTTATAGTCAAGATAGATTAATACCAGATTACACTACAACCTTTTCAATAGATTGTCGAAGTCCATCTATGTTGCGAACTATTTATATATTCCATAGGAAATTGATAATATGATCTTCAGTGTGACACCACACACCATATTATCTACAATATAGAATATCAAAACTTGCATTAATACTTGCAACAAATATAATATGCAAATATTTGCCCATATGATTCTTTTTCAAAATTTAAAGAAATAAAGTTACTACAAAAGTGATGCTTTTAATATATAACCCTAATACTTTCGTGAACATTTATGGAAGACAACCGAATGCTATGTCGATGATATTGCTGTCAAAAGTCGTCTAAAAGTAGATCACATCCAAGACTTAAGAACTATCTTCGATCTAAAGTGCCAGCATCGACTCAAGATGAATCCCACCAAGTCATTCTTGGGAGTCTCTAGTGGCAAATTCTTCGGATTTGTTATTACCTCTAAGGGTATACACGTTGACCCCGAGTAAGTGAAAGCCATTCAAGAGATGCGTCCTCCATGCAACCTAAAAGAGCTACGAGAATTCCAAGGACGTCTTGCGTATATCACGAGATTCATCTCAAATCTCTCTGGACGCTGTAAACCGTTTACTCAACTAATGAAAAAGGTGTGTCTTTTATTTGGACGGAAGAATGCCAGCAAGCATTTGAAGACATAAAGTGGTACTTGATGAACCCTCCAGTCCTAGTTCCTCCAGTCACAGGAATACCCTTTCTGATGTATATCCAAGCAATGGATCATTCCCTGGGCGCTTTACTAGCCCAAAAGAACAAAGAAGGTCATGAACAAGCCATCTATTAGCTCTGTCGTACAATGATCGGTGCTGAACACTGATACAGTCTAGTAGAAAAAGAATATTTAGCCTTGATGTTCGCTGTCACGACCCGCACCCGGATATATGGGTACGAATACGTGGGCCACGCCCAGCCTACGCTGCAGTATCAGCGGTAGAACGCTGTCAAGTATACTATACTAACTACAACATCTAAGAATCCATAACTAGAAATGTACTCATGTCACATCACGAAAACTAAGGAAGATATGACAAGAATTAATAACAATATCACTAGAACAACTAGAATTCTACAATAATCATAAGACATGAAAGATAAAGAAGGAACAACAAGACTAACTAAGGATAACTACCAGGCAACTCCCATAGAAGAATAGTGAGATCCACCTCAGCTAGCAACATCATGAAGTCCAATAATGAGGGCACAACTACTCCTAAAATTTGTCAACATATCCGGTCAGGATGGAACGAGTACATATATCTCATAACAGATCTCAAGATAGAATAAAAGCTATAAGACTGTAAATAGAGCATATACAATGAAATTATGGAGTGTACATATATGTATCATGGCATGGTAAGCTGTAGAGCTAGAGCTAGAACAAGAAAGTAGAAATAAATCAGGGTATGTACACAAATCAAGGTAAGCCATATATCCAATGTGTGTGAGTAGCAGTTTCAACTTGTGATCGGCTTGGATAACTGTCAAGAATCGGCCTGGCAAGTCATAAGTGCGGTATATGACTCACACTGTTCAAGAATGCAAGGGGATATGATCACAGGCATACGCTACTACTCCCCCTACCCCAACTGGTAGAATGGATCCAAACAGGACACGTCACTGCACGGGATTCTAATGAGAAGGTCGCGAACCTTCTCTAGAATCAGTGACCATATATTGAGCAAGAGCTACAAGGGAGCTTGCATAATACATCCCAACCTAAGAAGGAGAAACATCTCTCGTCGGGATCCAAGAATACCAATCCGTGAGAACCATGTGTCAGGTATAAGCATATCAATACTAAGTACATGAATCATAACAGTTATCATAAATTGGGAATAAGTTATCAGAGAATGTACTCGCCTGAGGTCCTGCTGTCAATATGAATCAGGGTTCAGAGTAAAGCCACAGACCTAAAGATGAAATAATACAAGAGCTGATCAGGGTCAAAAGATATACTAACATCTAGGTCAAACTAAGACAAACTGGGTCAAGGTTGACGTACAGTTGACTTTGGTCAACTGGTCAACTCTGGTCAACCCTAAGTCTAATCTAGGTTAAATAGGTCAATGGTTGACCTACAGTTGACTTTGGTCAAAAAGTCAACGTTGGTCAAGTCTGATCAAACCTAGGTCAACTGTTGACTCTACTTCGACGTCTAGTCAAAGTAGTCAACCTGGTCAAGCTAGTCTCTATAAACCTCTACAAGGTCAACTTATGAATTTCAGTAATTTAGAAATCACTGAAATCGACGGGTCTCTAAAACAACCAAAAGGAGAAAACATTATAATAATAGGGTGACACAAAAAGGAAAAAAAATCTACAGATGTTGTCGGATGATGAAACTAACATCACCAACGTGTCCAGAATGGTCAAATCAGCTAGAATAGCATGTCCAAAAGTCCAATTTGGACACAGGGGCAAAACGGTAATTTTGGGCCAAAATGATGTCCGTCGTTGGACACACTTTGCATCGAAAAACCTGCCGAAATAAAAGTGCACAAAATCTAACAAATTATATGTCCACGAATCCAGAATGACGATACGAACCCAACGGTATATCCAGAATTGGATTCCGTTGACCCGATCTCAAATTGGTCCGTTGACCCGGACATTGGAAACCGATTTACACGAAAAAGCGTGTCGGAGCCAATGTCCTCAAAACTCAGAAAATTATATGTCAACGAGTCCAGAATGACGATACGAACTCAACGGTATATCGAGAATTAGATTCCGATGAGCCGAACTCAAAATGACACGTTGACCCGGATATTGGTATCCGACTTGCACAGAAATACGTGTCGGAACTAATGTCCACTAAAACCTAGCAAATTATATGTCAACGAGTCCAGAATGATGATACGAACTCAACGGTATATCCAAAATTGGATTCCGATGAGCCGACGTCAAAAAGTCCCGTTGACTCAGAAAGTGGGACCCGCTTTGCACCGAAATGCGTGCCGGGGCCCACGTTCTCCAAATCAAGCAAACTTTATATGAAAACATACTAGAACGACGCCACGAGTCTACTGGTGGCGTTAGAAATTGAATCCGGAGTCCCGGGTTCAAAAATAGAATTTTACAAGTGCAACACTAAGAATTCGAACGGCCAACTTTGGCGTCGAATTCGACCGACCTAACAAGCTCAAACTGAAATGGAATCTAAAGGGGGCAGGAAGAGGGTTATACCAGCTATGCACCGGAATTGGTGGCGCACAAAACGGAGCTGCGACAACGAAGATCGAACCCGCGAAGTTGGCATCGCAAAACTGTCCAAAAATAGTTCAATTTTAAACGTCAACTTGGTGGCCGGTTTTGATGTATCAAACGACGAAATTAATGGATGAAATTTTACAAAGGTGAAGACGGATATACCAAGATTGCGACGAAGTGAAGAAGTCGCCGATCCAACGGTCGAATTCTCCAGAAACTCTGTGCAAAGTCGCTGCGACGAGGCGCCAATTCTGGATCTCGTTCGCGCGCGCGCCGCGGGAACCCGTGCCAAACGCACGAATCGGCTATTTAACGCATCGGGGAGGACAACGACGGCCATGGGGCATGCCTGGGGGTGCGCCCGGCCAAGGGTGGCCGGCCACGGCGGCGGCGGCAGCGCCGTGCGGCGGCGCGGCGGCGCACTACGGCGGCCCGTACGCGCGCGCACAGTGCGCTGCTGCGCTGCTGCGGCTGCTGCCTCGCTACGGGAGCGCGCCGGCCACGTGGTGGCACACGGCGGGGGGCGTGGACTGGTGGAGGTGGTGGTGTTTGATGTGGTGGTGGTGGATGTGGATGTAAAGAAGAAGGAGGGAGGAGAAGAACATGAAGAAGATGAAGAAGGAGGAGAAGGAAAATGATGATGGTGGTGATGTTGTGTTAGGAAGGAGGAGGAGGAGTCGGGAGGAGGCTGAGGTAGAGTTCTCGACCATGGGAGGTCGGGGGATGGCTGCTCGTGAAGGATAGGGTTGCGTTGGTGAGAGTTGGAGAGAGAGAGAAGTGAGAAATTAGAAAGAGAGAGAGAGAGAAGTATGTATGTGTAAGAATTTAAAAAGGGGAAGAGAGAAAAAGTGAGATGGAGATGGGGGAGGGGGGTGTTCGTGAACAGTAGGGAGGGTTGTGTGTCCTGGTCGGGTACAAGAGGGAGAGAGAAGGTGATGTGAGAGGGTGAGATATTTGTGTGTGTGTGTGTACATTATATAGAAAGAGAGAGGATGAAAGATATTACTTGGAAGAGAGAGAAAATGGAGAGAGAGAGTGAGAGAGGTAGGTCGGCCACAAGGGGGGAGGGAATTGGCTGTGAGGGGATTAGATGTAGGGAGAGAGTGAGAGTATAATACATATACATATATGTATATACCATATGTATATATATATATATATATATATATATATATATATATATATATATATATATATATATTTTAATATATATATATATATATATATATATATATATATATTTTATATATATATATATTATATATATATATATATATATATATATATATATATATATATATATATATATATATATATATATACAAATGAGAGAATTATATATATATATATATACAAATGAGAGAATTATATATATAAAAAATATATATATATATACAAATGAGAGAATTATATATAAAAAAAATATATATATACAAATGAGAGAATTATATATTTATAAAAAAGGAGATGTTTAGGGTAGGGATAAATATCAGTGGGGGTATGGACAGTCATGATGGAGGGCAACATGGAGCTGGGGTTGGGTTCGGTCGAGCCGGGTCGGGCCAAAATCGGACAAAGTCGAAGCCAAGACTTAATTAATTTATAAATTAAACAAATTAAATCATGGATGAAATAGGAGCACAAGGGAGATCGAAATTGTGGCACGCAAGTGGCACGTTCATAGTAGGCTCAAAATAGGCCAGGGCCATATTTTGGGTCGACTGGATTGGACCGATGTCGGGCCCGAAAATTAAGTTGGAATTTAAATCAGGTTTTACGGCAGATAATTAATTGGCCTAAATTGAACCGAAAGTTGTGCGAAGGAAATGGAGCATAAGAGGGTGTGTCTGAGTGGGACACAAAGGTCATGGGTGAAGAGCGTCTCGAGTAGATCAGGCATGACAAGTTGGTTTCAAGAAAATGACAGGTCTGGTGCTCCTAAATTAAAAGTCACGGTAACGCACATATGATGATCAAGGAAAAGAGTGGGAATTCAATTAATAATTAAATGGTCTAATATTGACCCGAACTTGCACGAAGCAAAAAGGATACAAGGGAACAAGTTCGAGTGAGACACGATATATCAAAATGAAGATAATCTCGTCTACTACAAACTCCAAGAAGGAAGTTTCCAGAGACTGGCATCCCTGATGCTCTAGAATTCCAAGCCACGGTAAAGAGCATTAAATCAAATAATAATCAAATAATACTATCTGTTCAAAATAATTGATTTATATAATTGAAAAAAATAAGCCCAAAATTCAGGGCCACTGAGCTTTTGCCTGCTTTTGTTCAGGTTTCTTGGTCGAATCAGCGACCAGGGCCTGTTTGCCTTTATTGTCCCGATAATTGGAGGTGCCGTCAGTATTGTTGTTATTGGAGGTGGTACCAGGACGTTTGCTTTTGACCTCTCCATCCGGGATGTGTAATCCCAGCTGGTGAGCCTTCTTTAACTTTGCCTCCGCATTGGTGGCGCTTATGATGAAGGTCGTCCAATCCTTGAACGGATCTTCACCCATCGAGAGGCTGATTGCAGGGAGCAACTTCTTCTGACAGATTTCCATCAAGGAGCTTTCGTGATTGCCTTGGGGCAATCATATCGCGGTTTGACAAAACCGCTCAATATAGTTCCTTGTTAGCTCCCTCTCTCCCTGAACGACATCCAAGAGGGACGACATTGTCACATCATGCCCCACTTCATAGAATCTCTCTATGAGCATGTGCTTGAAGCCGTTAAAAGAATGAATGCAGTTGTCCGGAAGGTTGCGATACCAGTCGAACGCAATCCCCTCCAATGCTCCGATGAATAATCGTGTGAGGATGGCATCACTATGTGGCAAGTGGTCGGTTGTGACCTCAAAATAAGTTATATACCGGCTAGCAGATGTCTTCCTATCATACGAATCAATATAAAACGGCTTGTACCATGGTAGAAAAGGCACATCTCTCCATGCAACGGGATACGGCTGCCATATCTTCAGGTCCCGGGAGGAGTCTCGGGCATTGAACATTGCTCGAAGCTCCTGGACTTCCCTCCTTGCTTCCCTGGCTTCATCTACAGCTGAAGGAGCGGATGCTCCTAGAGGATTGTCACCCAATGTCACGACCCGTACCCAGTGTAGGGGCACGAGAAGTGGGTACGTCTAGCCTACGCCGTAGTGTCGACGGTAGAACGATGTTCTCAGTCACTATCTAAACAACAACTCACGCAATTATATAATGTACTTGTCAAAATCTCAACTCCGAACAGAGGACAAGTATAGATATAATAAAATCTCAATCACAGTCTAAGCACGATATGATAACAAAGAAGTTTATAACTAAGACTAAATAACAAAAACAAAACCAACTACTAAATAATAATAATCTCAAACAATCTCAAAACAAAACAATATTTGAACTTATTATAATTCAAGTTCTAAAACATAAAAACTAAACCAAGTCTACTAGCCAGTCTTCCGATCACTCCTGAGTGTCGGGGCCATGGGCAGCTAAGCCATCTCCTGCTCCAAGGCAAGTAGTAAAAATGTCCTCAGGGAAATCATCTGTAAAATTTTCAACAGGTCCAGTCAGGACAGGAATGAGCACAACTCATCTAGAAAACCTAAGTAAATGACAGAGAACTATAAAGCAGTTATAGAGAGTTTTATTTATGAACATGGTAGTTTATATTCAGGTGATGGTATAGAGGAACAGTTAAGATACAAGGAAAGTAAGGTAACACAAACAAGAGAAGAATCATGGCAATAAAGACTGTAAAATAAGATTCTAGCTGAACTAGAGTAACATGATAAGTCCAGACAGTAAATATAAGACAAGTGTAAATCCTATGTAAATCCAGTACAAGACGAATCTAATACAAGATAAATCCAGTACAAGATGATTCTAGTCAGGGATCAAGAATCCAGGTGAGACCAGCTATATTCTAACAGTGTGTTTTAGAATACCGAGATCGACATGTAAACGGCTGTAGGTATCAGGCATATCACTCACTGATCAGGCGAGGGATGGCTATGCTTCCAGTAGATTCTAGTTTAGAGATTCCAGATTTGGGGTATGTCTACATGTCTTACTCAATATTTCCCCGTCCTGCAATACAAGTGAATCCAGAATTCGACACGAGAATCGAGATGAGTTCAGCCAAACATGATGATACCAACAATGATTCCAGAATAATTCTAATAATAGAGGCCAGACAAGATGGTATGTGTGTCGCATACATGAATCTAGAAATATCCATACGTGTTGTAATAGAGAATCACATAAAACTAACTAGAACTGAAGTACAATAATTGACAAGTAAATGAGAGAACTATCAGAGAATGTACTCGCCTGATACCCTGTACAACTGATGAAAATAGATATCTGCATCGGAGTCATAATGTCCTATATAGAGCAGTACAGGTTATAATGTATTTAAAATAAGGTAAAAGAAGTTTATGATGCAATCTACATAATTTCTAAGCCAATCTAGATCAAAGTCAAACTTGGTCAACTCTAGGTCAACCCAAGTCAACATCTAGTGGAACTAGGTCAACAACAAGACTATATTGGTCAACTGGTCAAACTTAGACTATCAAGGGTCAATTTGGTCAAAAGTCTACTATTGGTCAACACTAGACCTAAACAACATACACTAGGCTATTCTAACCTATATCAACTATAGGTTAAAATACTAGCATAACCTATACCTTAAACCAAACATATAGCCAACACTACCAACTCAAACAACCAAATAGAAAAACATCACATATAGATATAACATATGAAATCAACTATAGGGAAGATACCTATAATATATATACAATCAAGTAAGTATATAGGATACACACAAGGTAAAGAAAAGGAAAGGAAGGAAATGAAATAGGAAGATATGGACTGTCCCAACCAATCCAAAACTGAAATAAATAACAATACATAGGTACATATATAGATAGGTATATACATACATATATATAATGTCACGACCCGCACCCTAGAGTAAGGGCACGAGAAGTGGGTACGTCCAGCCTACGCCACAGTGTCGGCGGTAGAACGCTGTCCTAGGTCACAACATCTAACAATATAAGGTACCTGTACAGTATATACACACCGAGTGGAGGTAACAATATAGAATACAGTCTCAATCACAACTAAGGCAGAAATAGCAAGATATCATAGATATGAAAATCTCAAAGGAAGATACAAACAGAAGAGAAAATAAGTCTAAGTGTCTAAACGTCACAATAACAAAACATAATACAACTCAAATATCCACTTATTACAATACAATTTCCAACAGAGAAAACTAAACCATAAACTAGCAATCTACTCCAAGCTCTACTGGTCCTCTAGGCTAGCTGTGAATCTCTATGTTACCTGTAATATTTTTAACATGTCCAGTCAGGATAGGAACGAGCACAATACATCTCACGCAGTTCATATCATGTTAGAAAAAATAAAGCATGCAATAGAGTAAGATACATGAAACACTGAAGAAGAATATATGAAGTAAAGGAGATAACTGTAAGAAAATATCTACTATAAATAGAGAACTAGCAGTGACTAGTGAGTCAGAGTAAAATATAAACATGTGAATGGCATAGAAGATTCATGACTACAGCTAAGAGTGATTCATGACTACAGCTACTTGGATATTATTCACATGCCTATTTCTACTCCTCCATCCCCAATCAATACACAAGGATCTACTCAAGTTATGTTAAGATTCGTGAAACTTCACATGGCTCATAAAATGAGTGATACATGAAGGTGATTCTTGATGGCTCTGTGAACATGAGAATACATGTGTCACAAGCGATTCGTGAATCAATGAAAGCATAGAGATACGTGATGATTCGTGAAACGTACAAAACATACAGTATCCGATGCTCCCGAGGGGGATAACATCTCATGAAAAGATCCATATAGTACCAATCCATGCTACCAACGTGTCAGCATCAAGTAAAGTAAACTAGAGCAAGAATATAAATCCAGACAAGTATGAAATGGTCAGAGAATGTACTCGCCTGATACCTTGAACAGCTGATATGAAAAGATGGCCAACTGGAGTCATAGAGTCCTATTTATAGCAACACACGTTATAAAGAGTTTAATTTATATGGTAATTGATATTATAATACAATCTACATGATTCTAAGTCAATCTAGGTCAAAGTCAACTCGTGGTCAACTATAAAGTCAAACTAGGTCAACTCTAGTCAATTGTGGTCAAACTAGCTAGGGTTGAGTCAACAATGGTCAACTAGCTTAGGTTAGTCAATTCTAGGTCTAAACAAACTAAGTATATGTAAATCAAGTATCCAAGATAGCTACTAACTCATTGCCTAAGTCACTTGCTAAACCAAGCACAAAACTAAACCATAAGCTAACAAGACACACAAACTTAGTCATATAATATATACATATATTTTTTTTTTCAACCATAAGCTAACAAGACACACAAACTTAGTCATATAATATATATATATATATATATATATATATATATATATATATATATATATATATATATATAAATTCACATTCACATATTCATATACATAGATATATATAGTAAAGCTACATATAGGCACATACATATATATATATATATATATATATATATATATATATATATATATATATATATATATATAGGGGTAAAAAAAAAATATATATATATATAGGGGTAAAAAAAAAGAGTAAGTGAGTATGTGTGTGTTTGGCATGTGTGTGAAAGGATATATATATATATAGATAGAGGGGTAAAATATATATATATATATATATATATATATATATATATATATATATATATATATATATATATATATATATATATATATATATATATATATATATATATATAGAGTAAGTGAGTATGTGTGTGTTTGGCATGTGTGTGAAAGGATATGTGTTAATATTCTCAGATTTAGTGATATGTAGGTGTATGTGACATGGGATACATGGTGTCAAAGGGTGTATGAATGCGTGTGTGTAAAAGGTTATAGGTTAACTCAATTTATAGAAATGCATACATACATACTTACATTGTATACATGCATACATACATATCATGTATATTACATTACATGATACATACATGTATACTTGCATTACATTATACTTACATTCATGCATATTAGATACTTGCATTTATATTAACATATTGCATACATTCATTTCATTCATGCATCTATGCATTACCTACATGTTTTATACATATGCATACATTGCATATCATTTCATACATTAATATAGAGGCATACAAACATGCACACATCATATATTTTATATCTTGCATTACCTTACATATCATGCATTACATACTCTATATTCATTTAATATCCATACTACATAGGTTTATAGGTTACACAAAATGCATATATCGTATAGTCACTCTTCTACTTAAAACTAATACTGTACCAATTGGGCCTTTACTAACTTCTAGGATTTGTTATAGCCCTTTGTGTTAGCTTTCCGAAACTTTAAACGGATCGCATTTTCATATCCGAAAACTCCCAAAATCGCAAAAACACCGAAACGCGTTCGTCTTTCGTACAGCTGACACTCAAATAATTCTACAGAAAGTTTCAGAAAGAATTTGGCTTATTAAAATATATATTTGGAAAGCTAACTTTTATACGGTTAATTTAAAAAAAACGGAAGATAAATCGGAGTTCTAAGCTAAAAGTTGGGTTAATTAGTTGTACCCCCCTATGGTTTGTACATATTTTGGTAACTGTCCTCGTTGTTTCAAAAATAAAGAACACCCCCTTGCTGCTTAATTTTTCACTCATTTTCTTCTATGCACCAGGGGGGTACAACTAATTAACTTTATAAACCAGGGGGGTGTTCTTTATTTTTAAAACAACAGGGACAGTTACCAAAATACGTACAAACCATAGGGGGTACAACTAATTAACCCCTAAAAGTTATGATATTTCTAAGTTGCTTTGGCAACTAAAAACGTGGATAAAAATTATGACGAATTTGGGTTGACCAAGATACTTGGATACCAACATAGGTATCCAAATGAAACTTATTCTAACCATCCTAACTAAGATCAATCCACTCTCTAACAATTCTAAAACCAAATTTAAATATCAATTTAAACTATTATCATACATACATACACATAGGATGTCCTATTTTGGTATCTATCAAGTAGGACACACGACACACCTATAACATCCTCAAATGGACTTAAAATGGTCTCAAAATTGAATCTAAAGGAGACACATGCATGGGGGTGGATCCTTTAGATTCAAAACTAATTAATATACAAAGAAAATCAAGTAAGAGGATATGTTTTACCTATTGGGAGTGGACACAGCTCCGATACGAAGATCTATCCAAAAGGACACCTCCCTTTGCACCTTGCCCAAATTCTTGGATAGAATTCTTCCTTGATGGTGTGGGATGGATTAGGAGAAGTTTGGATGGAGGAATGTGAGGGAAAGGATATCAAATCAAAGAGGGAAGCTCTCAAATTTGGGGAAGAACACTTAGGGTTCTATGTAGAGGTAAAAAAGAGGCAAGGATTTTCTTAATGATTCTTTATAGGAAGGGAGGGGGCACTTGATAGCTGGTCATTAGATGAATTAGGGTTAGTTTTTCATGTAGATGAGTGGCTAGGAGTTGTCCACCCAATTCTAAGCCTTCCTATTGGTTCAACTAGTCATAAGGCTTTCTTTTTCAAAAATATCCTAAGGGGTAAATATCCTACTATGAAATATCTAGATATTGTTAATCTAACTTAACCATTAAGTCTCTAACCTTCTAACTAAACCTCCATGAGCATCACTAACATCTAGGTTTAGTCAAAACTAGGTTAGTCCCTAACAATTCAATTAGCACAATACTAATTAATCAAAATTCATTTTCATTAATAAGTCAAAAATGACCAAAATACCCTTAGGCTAAAAAGTCACAATTAGTCATCCTAATCACATGGTTAGGTCCCCATGGTCATGGTTAGTCTCTAGGTCATACAGTCTCTAGGGTTACACTAGTTAACCATCAAAATCACAATTCAACATTTTAAATAGTTTTAAAATAATTAAAAATTACCAAAAAATCATAACATGGTTTAAATATCATTATTAAATGATTATAATTACAAAATTTCAAAATTACCCTCATTTTAAAAAAGTGGGTGTTACAAGTCTACCCTCCTTAGAAGAATTTCGTCCTCAAAATTAAGATGGTCGTACTTCTTCTAGAGTCTCGTCCCCAACAATCAAGGTCTCAGAACTTACCTAAATCATAAAATTTAAAAGAATAGCATACAGGGTCATGGCATACGGTGGTAGTGAATGTCTCATCTAGGTATACTAGTCATGCTAACCAAAACGGTCATAGGGTATCAAAAAACACAAGCAACCTAGGGTGCTAAACTAGAAAAGATACAGAAATAACAAATCATCAAAACTGTAAGACAGCCTACCATCCTATATGAAAACTGGTACTAAAAAATAAAAATAAAGTTAACTACCAATTATCTATAAAGGGGTACTATTAGAAAAATCGAAATCAAAAGTTAAAGAATGAAAGTCAATTGCATTGAAATCCAATCACAATATATATATATATATATATATATATATATATATATATATATATATATATATATATATATATATATATATATATATATCTATAAAGAGGTAGAGATTTTGTTATGTATCTATATACATTATAACATGTATGCATAAACTCTATATATATCTATATAGATATATGAACATAATATAGAGAGGAAGGGTTAGGTTTACATGGCAGTGTATACTATGTTAGGGTGTGTGTGTCCTTGTACAGGGTTATAGCTTTAGTATTGAAAGATTAAACCCAGTTTTAGTTCAGCATTTACACATAAAATCTAAAAATAAGCTAACATTTAAACCAGTATAATATTAACATAATACAGTTTCAGATTTTAGGGATTTGAAACATCACAACTAACTCAATGCTCCCAACACATCCTAACATGATGGAGAAGAAACCCTAACATACTATCCATACATTTAGCTATGCATACAGTTCAATATTACATATTAAATCTGAAATTGAACTAAACATTTGAAATCAATGTAAAAATGTTAACATGTATTCATTTTTAGGATTTTGAAAAAATTCGAACATCAAACCAACCCAATGTTTATCACAACCTAACATGTAAGAATATAAAAACTAACATTATATCCCTACATACAACAAGGTATACAGCTCAAAATATTACATTTGAAAAAAAAAGAGAACCAGTCTCTGATACTGTACTGTATCAGAAATATTGGGGTTTTGAGAATTTAAACATCAAAAACATATTAATATGCATTTAGATAGGTTGGTAATCAAAGTGTAGCAGTCATGCAAAGTGTCTGTGTCCACTATATATATATATATATATATATATATATATATATATATTTTCTCATGTCCCAATATAAAAATATATATTTTCTCATGTCCCAATATAAAAATCAAATTCTATATCAAGACCAAAATTTAGATTCCTACCAAGATTGTCATATGATAACAAGTTACATCCTTTCGAGCCAGATGATTTACGTCACTTCCCCGACCTTTCCAAGGTGAAAAGATATAGAGATTCAAGGGTTTCAAAGTATAGCTGACAGAATAAGATACGAGACAGATGATTGATGTAATCCGGACAGTTTTATTATTATTATTATTATTATTATTATTATTATTATTATTTAATACAAGCATAATAGCAAGAAGGAAATAACGATAAAATCTGTTCTGCTTATCTGTTTAAAAGAATGAACCATTTTAAAACCAGAGCTATAATATCAAATCCAAGATAAGGTCTAGCAAAATCATCGATTCATTGTATTATGAAGAAACTCATAGCAAGAAGTTACACAAGGTTTATAATAACAGCTAAAGCTACTCCTAAGTTAAATAATGAGAAGCAAAACAAAACAAAATAAACAATAATTCTTTTTTTTAGAAGGAATGAAACAAAAGTAGAGAAAACATGTTCAAAAGCATTTAAGGTACAATCTGATAATCATATGCGTCTATCTAAAATCATGGTGCTCTAAATCCTCGTCATACTAGTAAGCAAGGCTACGATAATCTCAGAGTCCTCGACTAAGGCACATACCTCTAGAATCATGGTATTTAAAATTTTCGCGATGCCGCTAGCTTGGCTGCAAAAATCTTAAATTTCCACACCCGAGAAATATATCCAAAGTCAGACTATATGTCCTCACCATGCTGGCTAATGTGACTGTAGAAGACTAGATTCCATAACTTAGATGACCTAGCCCATATAATTTCATCTTGACAAAAATTAAATTAAATCAACAATGGACACCCAAAAATCAAATTCATTAACTAACCAAGAAAGATAAATATAAACTATTAGAATCAAATTTTGAGATATTTTATAATGAGATTATCAAGGATCATCCCAGGAATCTCTCAAGGGATCCTAACTGTGATTGAGTACCTTCAAAAATATATCATAATCCTACTGCAGGCGGTAGTGATACTCTAGTTCGAATACCACTACACAAACTCGACCTGCATGGGCCACCACTAAAAACGTGTCACGACCCGCACCCTAGAGTAAGGGCACGAGAAGTGGGTACGTCCAGCCTACGATACAGTATCGTTGGTAGAACGCGGTCCTATGCCACAACATCTAACAATATAAGGTATTTGTACAGTATATACACTCCGAGTGGAGGTGACAATACAGAATACAGTCTCAATCACAACTAAGGCAGAAATAGCACGATATCATAGATAAGAAAATCTCAAAGGAAGATACAAACAGAAAGAAAAAATAAGTCTAAGTGTCTAAACGACACAATAACAAAACATAATACAACTCAAATCTCCATTTATTACAATACAAGTTCCAACAGAGAAAACTAAACCATAAACTAGCAATCTACTCCAAGCTCTACTGGTCCTCTAGGCTAGCTGTGAATCTCTATGTTACCTGTAATATTTTTAACAGGTCCAGTCAGGACAGGAACTAGCAGAATACATCTCACGCAGTTTATATCAAGTTAGAAAAAATAAAGCATGTAATAGAGTAAGATACATGAAACGTTGAAGAAGAATATATGAAGTAAAGGAGATAACTGTAAGGAAATATCTACTATAAATAGAGAACTAGTAGTGACTAGTGAGTCAGAGTAAAATATAAACATGTGAATGGCATAGAAGATTCATGACTACAGCTAAGATTGATTCATGACTACAGCTACTTGGATATTATTGACATGCCTATTTCTACTCCCCCATCCCCAATCAATACACAAGGATCTAGTCAAATTATGTTAAGATTCGTGAAACTTCACATGGCTCATAAAATGAGTGATACGTGAAGGTGATTCATGATGGCTCTGTGAACATGAGAGTGCATGTGTCACAAGCGATTCGTGAATCAATGAAAGCATAGAGATACGTGATGATTCGTGAAACGCACAAAATATACAGTATCCGATGCTCCCGAGGAGGATAACATCTCATGAAAAGATCCATATAGTACCAATTCGTGCTACCAACGTATCAGCATCAAGTAAAGTAATCTAGAGCAAGAATATAAATCCAGACAAGTATAAAACGTTCAGAGAATGTACTCGTCTGATACCTTGAACAGCTGATATGAAAAGATGGCCAACTGGAGTCACAGAGTCCTAGTTATAGCAACACAGGTTATAAAGAGTTCAATTTATATGGTAATTGAAATTATAATACAATCTACATGATTCTTAGTCAATCTAGGTCAAAGTCAACTCTTGGTCAACTATAAAGTCAAACTAGGTCAACTCTAGTCAATTGTGGTCAAACTAGCTAGGGTTGAGTCAACAATGGTCAACTAGTCTAGGTTAGTCAATTCTAGGTCTAAACAAACTAAGTATATGCAAATCAAGTATCCAAGATAGCTACTAACTCATAGCCTAAGTCACTTGCTAAACCAAGCACAAAACTAAACCATAAGCTAACAAGACACACAAACTTAGTCATATATATATATATATATATATATATATATATATATATATATATTATTTTTTATTTTATATATATATATATATATATATATATAATTCATATTCACATATTCATATACATAGATATAGATATATATATATATATATATATATATATATATATATATATATATATATATATATATATATATATATATATATATATATATATATATATATATATGAAAGCTATATATAGGCACATACATATATATATATATAGAGAAGGAGAGGTAAAAGAGTAAGTGAATATGTGTGTGTTTAGCATGTGTATGAAAGGATATGTGTTAATGTTCTCAGATTTAGTGATATGTAGGTGTATGTGACATGGGATACATGGTGTCAAAGGGTGTATGAATGTATGTGTGTAAAAGGTTATAGGTTAACTCAATTTATAGAAATGCATACATACATACTTACATTGTATACATGCATACATACATATCATGTATATTACATGATACATGCATGTATACTTGCATTACATTATACTTACATTCATGCATATTAGATACTTGCATTTATATTAACATATTGCATACATTCATTTCATTCATGTATCTATGCATTACCTACATGTTTTATACATATGCATATATTGCATATCATTTCATACATTAACATAGAGGCATACAAACATGCACACATCATATATTTCATTTCTTGCATTACCTTACATATCATGCATTACATACTCTATATTCATTTAATATCCTTACTACATAGGCTCATAGGTTACACAAAATGCATATATTGTATAGTCACTCTTCTACTTAAAACTAATACTGTACCAATTGGGCCGTCACTAACTTCTAAGAGTAAAGTATGTTATAGCCCTTTGTGTTAGCTTTCCGAAAATTTAAACGGATCGCATTTTCGTGTCCGAAAACTCCCGAAATCGCAAAAATATCGAAACGCGTTCGTCTTTCGTACAGCTGACACTCAAATAATTCTACAAAAAGTTTCAGAAAGAATTTGGCTTATTAAAATATATATTTGGAAAGATAACTTCGATACGGTTATTTTAAAAAAACAGAAGATAAATCGGAGTTCTAAGCTAAAAGTTATGATATTTCTAAGTTGCTTTGGCAACTAAAAACGTGGATAAAAATTATGACGAATTTGGGTTGACCAAGATACTTAGATACCAACATATGTATCCAAATGAAACTCATTCTAACCATCCTAACTAAGATCAATCCACTCTCTAACCATTCTAAAATCAAATTTAAATATCAATTTAAACTATTATCATACATACATACACATAGGGTGTCCTAATTTAGTATCTATCAAGTAGGACACAAGACACACCTATAACATCCTCAAATGGACTCCAAATGTCTCAAAATTGAATCTAAAGGGGACACATGCATGGGGGTGGATCCTTTGGATTTAAAACTAATTAATATACAAAGAAAATCAAGTTAGAGGATAGGTTTTACCTATTGGGAGTGGACACAGTTCTGATACGAAGATCTATCCAAAAGGACACCTCCCTTTGCACCTTACCCAAATTCTTGGATAGAATCCTTCCTTGATGTTGTGGGATGGATTAGGAGAAGTTTGGATGAAGGAATGTGAGGAAAAGGAAATCAAATCAAAGAGGGAAGCTCTTTAATTTGGGGAAAAACACTTAGGGTTCTATGTAGAGGTAAAAAAGAGGCAAGGATTTTCTTAATGATTCTTTATATGAAGGGAGGGGGCACTTGATGGCTGGTCATTAGATGAATTAGGGTTAGTTTTTCATATAGATGAGTGGCTAGGAGTTGTCCACCCAATTCTAAGCCTTCCTATTGGTTCAACTAGTCATAAGGCTTTCTTTTTCACAAATATCCTAAGGAGTAAATATCCTACTATAAAATATCTAGATATTGTTAATCTAACTTAGCCATTAAGTCTCTAACCTTCTAACTAAACCTCCATGAGCATCATTAACATCTAGGTTTAGTCAAAACTAGGTTAGTCCCTAACAATTCAATTAGCACAATACTAATTAATCAAAATTCATTTCATTAATAAGCCAAAAATGACCAAAATACCCTTAGGCTAAAAAGTCATAATTAGTCATCCTAATCACATGGTTAGGTCCCCATGGTCATGGTTAGTCTCTAGGTCATACAGTCTCTAGGGTTACACTAGTTAACCATCAAAATCATAATTCAACATTTTAATTAGTTTTAAAATAATTAAAAATTACCAAAAAATCATAACATGGTTTAAATATCATTATTAAATGATTATAATTATAAAATTTCAAAATTACCCTCATTTTAGAAAAGTGGGTGTTACATATAAAGAGATAGATAGGGGGACTAGGTTAACTGCATACTTGGACATATGAGTGTGTGTGTAGGTGTCTTAGTTCAGAAAAACAAGAGAGCAGTAGCATATGTATAGGAAATTCTCAGGTTTTAACGCTTTGTCCTTTGAACAGTATGATAGCATATAGGGGATTTCATTTCAGTTTTCAGAAGAAAAAAAAGGTGGTATACATGTGTGTGTAGGTATGTTTTCAGGTTACAACAGGTTAATATGGTGTATGTGCAATATGACAGGGTTTTGTATACAATACAAGTAGGTTAGTGTTCCATATATGCAGGAATGTATGAATGCAAGGCAGGTTACATGCAATGAGGTGTACAGACAATGTACAATATGTCAAGTGCAGTGAGATAGCTAATATGCAGTGAATGAGTGAAGAGTGCAATGGTAATGAAGTGTACATACATATATATATATATATACTAACCCAAAATCAGCTTTTGATATTCAAAGTTAACATGTAAACAAATATGAATCAAATTCAGATTTTTCCATACAACTCAGTTTAGCATTAAAACCAAACATTCATTCTCAGGTATCTACTGCTTTCTCTCAAACCTAATCCACATATACCAATCCATTTCTGAACCCAAATGAAATCACCAACATCATGTAGACATGGAAATATACATTCAGTTATTATCCTTAAAGTTTAACATGTAACCTTCAAATTCAGTTTAGATTCGAAACTCAATTTTATATATCAATTCGAAACAAAACCCATTCCAAGATTTCAAAATCCTAAAACCATCTCAGGTTTCTCAACCAGTTCACAAATCTCAGTTTTTGCATCTCATTTCAAATCAAAAACCTATTTTTGAATGTAAGCAAGGGGTCTGCTGCAGTAGTCTGAGTGTCGAGTGAAGTGTATAGAGGATGTGCCAATTAGGGAAGAGCATGTCAATGTAGTGCAGGCATGTAGTGTTAGAGTGTCACAAAGCAGTGTATTGTCGAGTATTAGACTGTGTCAGTGAAACATTTCGAAAACACCAAATCAAAATCCAACCTAATAAAATCCAAAAACATTTGTCATACAAGATGTGCCTCATGTGTATATGTCAGGGGAGGGTGTACTCATATCCAACAAGTAGACACGAGGTATCCAAAAAGTGGGCACGAGGTGTCCAATACCACATGAATACACAGTATCAAAACTGTGCAGAATGCAGTATCGTGTAGCCATGTCGTGTCTGATTGGACACGTCACAGAGCTAGAGACGTGTCGAGCCTGTGCATACACGTTCGCCCAAGATAGGGCTACACGTTCGAGTGTCTGTAACGTGTCCACGACAAGCATACACTCGATACGGACACCGTATCAGTACATGTTTTTAGCCTGAACCAGTATTGGCAAAATGTGTGCACGTGTCATAGCATGCCCGACACGACACGAACAGCCTTGGGACTTGGGGGCTGACTTGTCAGTCGTAGCCCCCATGTCTATGCCATGTGGCATGCGGCCACGTGCCCTGTGCTGCGAGAAAACACCCATGAGCATCAGGGCATGCTCGTGCAACGTGTTCGTATCCGTTTTGGACACGGATACGATAGGAAAATTGACTCAGTCCATACTAAATCCAAAGCACATGCATAGGGCTACAAATTTAATCAAATACATTTCGAAGTTATCAAAATAAATTCTATTGTGGCATTCTAACAAACACTTATAAATAAAAAATGATACGTGTCCGATACGGACACAAAACCAATGCAAAAATTTACCAAACAACACCACAGCTAGAGGACAGCTAAATCTAGGCTATCATGCAAAGAAATCAAGTTTAAATGATAGTTTGAGGTGTTTACCTATTGAGTATCAATCACAAGGAAAAAGCCCCAAATAAAAAGATTCCTCTTGCAAGCCAAAAGCTTTAAATTGTACCAAATCTGAGATTTCTCTCCATGAACAGCAAATAGAGTGGGATTAGGTTCTAATGCAAGAGACTAGAGTCAAAAATGAATTAAAATAAAAGTGTTATGAATTGAGGAAGAAGGACCAATACATCTTTCTTTCCAAAAGTTGTTTTGATGCAAAAGAGGCAAGAACTAGGAAGAGAGATTAAATAGGGGGATTCCCTATATGGCTGGCCATGTAAGGAAGAGATTAGGGTTAGGGTTGTGGCTAATGGGCTTGGGCTAAGTTTCAATGCTAAAAGAATCAATCCATAAGTCAAAAGTACATTAACCTAAATCACTTATTCTCTATATGAAACTTGATTCAAATATGCCAACTTGAGTAAACTTAAGTTAGACTAGGGTCCCACCATGCTAATCAAGTCACCATAGCTAAAGTCAACATCTAGGTTAGTCTCCAAATTCTCAACTAGCAAATGTCAAAAATAACAATCATCATTCAAACAAGTTACAAATAATTTCCAAGAAACCAAAATGACCAAAATATCCCTAGGCCAAAATGATAAATAAAACATCCTAATCACACGGTTAGGCACTAGGTCAAGTAGTCTCTTGGGTTTCACTAGCAGCACATCAAAATCACAAGTCATGACTTAAAACAGTTTTAAATTGATTAAAAATCACCAAACTTCATAATGTGATATAAATATCAATAAATAAATGATTATAATTACAAAAGTTTAAAATTACCCTTATTTGGAAAACTGGGTGTTATAAGTCTACCCCCTTAGAAGAATTTCGTCCTCGAAATTAAGATGATCGTACCCCTACTAGGTCAAACCCCCAATTAAATCAAGGTCGATAGATAACATGCAACACAATCCTACTGGTCGTGATTCCACAGTCTCGATCAGGGTAACTACGCTATCTAATATATCACAAGCATATCCTGGCAGGTACTAATGGAATCACACATAAAGGTAGGATAGAAGAACAAGAAGGACAAACCTGCTAACCTATCACCTGCAACATCAGTCTCCTCGACTGCCATCGCAAAAGCTCTACCCCTCTGGTACTGTGGTACAGGTGGCTTAGCTCCCCCAAAAGGAGGTACAACGGGACAATCTATCTTCTGGTGGGCTTCAGACCTACAGGAATAACAAACCTTCAGCCTCTTCCTACACTGCTCCCTGGTGTGTCCCAACTTCCTACAGTAGGAACAACTGATCGTCTTCGGGTCCTGACCCCGATACTGATGCTGCACCTGCTGAACCATCACTGGTGCCTGTGTTTGCTGAATCTGTACATGAGGCCTTTAGCCTGGCCTCCACTGCCACTGGCTCCCTGAGTGTCTCGTCCCCTCTTGAGCCTCAGCTCAAGGTCATCGTCCGCTGCTAGGGCTCCTACCAGGATCTCCTCAAAAGTGGCGTTGCGGGCACTCTTGGTGTAGGACTTCACCTCCTTGACTAGCCCTTTCCTGAACCTCCGGGCCTTCGTCGCCTCAGAAAGCCCCTCAACAAATCTGTCCAAACGGCAGAACTCCCCGGCGTACTCCTCGACAGTCTAACTGCCCTGCACCAAAGCCTCGAACTGCATCTCGAGGGCACCAAGCGCTGCATCGGGAAAGAACTTTTCTTTGAATAGCTTTTTGAAGGCTGCCTAACTCTGTCCAGTCGTACCAACCCTCGAATCTGTCTGCTACCACGTACGAGCCAAGTCCTACATCATACTAGCCGCCGCCTTAATCTGCAGTCTCGCTGGAATCTCTACTAGCCTGAAGATCTCCTCCATGTGCTCGATCCACTCATCTGCATAGAGGATGCCCTCTGTACCCCTGAAGTCTCGCAGGTGCATCTTCTAAAAATCCTGTATGCCCTTCTCCTTCGGCTGATACTGCTGCTGACCTGCCAGATGCTGAGCTGTGACTCTCTCAACTATTGTCAGGGCCAGATCTATGCCCCTGCTGAACTCTGTCATCTGACACTGCTGGTAAGCCTGCTGAGGCTCCTTAAACAGCTAGAAGAAGGCAAACAGCTGTACTATATTGACGGATCCTGAAGGCGGCTGCTGCTGCTGGAGCATCTCTAGGATAACAGGGCTCTGCCAGCGCACTGGTGGAGGGGCTCCTTCGAAGGTAGCTGAAGCACCCACCCCAGCTGGCATAACTGGTTGTACGGTATTGGGGGCTGGCTGCACAGGACGAGAGATGGCAGACCTCTCAGCAGTGCCCCCGGTCCGAAGCGATGAGATATAGTCTCGATGACCATCCTAGAGACAGATCAAACAAGGAATCAATACTGAGATAGAAGCAATAAATCAAGGAAGGACAGTTAATTTCAGGGAAGACAAATCAGCAAGATGTATAGATGGCATGAAATGAAGCAAAAATTTTCCTAACTGTGATTGAGTACCTCTCCGTTGAAACCTATCGCTCAATCCTATTACAGGCTCGCAGCAGTACAACTAAGTAGCCGTACTACCATGATATCGCACTAATACGGCTCTCGACCTGCATCGACCACAACTAAAAACGTATCACGACCCACACCAAGTTTAGGGGCATAAGAAGTGGGTACGTCCAGCCTACGCCACAGTGTCGACGGTAGAACGCTGTTCTTGGTCACTATCTCAACAACAACTCACGCAATTATATAATATACTTGTCAAAATCTCAACTCCGAACGGAGGACAAGTATAAATATAATGAAATCACAATCACAATCTAAGTACGATATGATAACACAGAAGTTTATAACTAAGACTAAATAACAACAACAAAACCAACTACTAAATAATAATAATCTCAAACTGTAGAATCATGAAAAATATAGGGTTCATGCAGATTATAAATTGCCGCATAGGTACTTTGGACCAAATAGGTCTGCATAAAGGAAAGCCGCATGACTGATTCAATGACATATGCGGCCCATCGACAAACAGCTGCAAAAGGAAGATATGCGGCCAAGAGGAGCAGTTCGACTGATAAAGTTGACAAGTCCTGACAAAACTGACAAAAATGACAGTTCTGATACTTCAAAAAAAAGATAAGACATGAGACGTCGACCAAAAGCAGGGTTCGTACGTCTTCATGCGGCCATAAGAGTGTCATCTAAGCCACATGAACCTTATGCGGCTCAGACTTATGCGGCCCCAAAATCTCCAAACTTCATGCAGCCAAGAGTAACTGTGATCCAAGCCGCATGAGCTTTATGCAGCCAAAATACAGATCGAAGACTGAGAAAGCTATGCAGCTCCCCGCAACAGGATACGTGACAATCTGACCAAGTCCCTAACTACCCAGATTTGCTGCAAAAAAATCCCAACAAATCGACAGATAGCAGCCAAAGAGCGGGTCTTCGCGTGCTAATTAGCTACGTGGCTGCAAGCTGTCTATGCGGCCCAACATACATTCTATTATAAATAGAAGGGTGCTATTCCCCTGCAAAAGGCTGGCAACCTTCAAGAAAAAAGCAATTTCTTCATGAGCTAGAGACTGCATCAGATAGTCCACGGAGTAAGGCAGAGTTGATAGCACTTTCCCGAGCATCCACCGTCACCCCCCGGAATCAAAACTAAACAATTATACTTAGATTGTTTCCTAGGATTTCTTTCTAGGCTCTTCTTTATACAAGCGAGTTTGCAATCAATTTCAGTGTTCTGTAATACCTGTCTTTGATCTTTTTATGGCAAAAATGATAGCGACTCTGCTGGAGACATCCTTTTCTTCCGTTGAGATGTTGGTGACGCAATCTGATGTGTGCAAGCTCGGCTCTACATAGCAGATGCTTGTGGTTCGTTTTGACCAACAAGTCTTCAAAGAATCGCTCTCTGAAGGGTGCGCTAGACCCTCTCAGAAGAGAGCCAACCAGAAGAGGACTCGCAAGGCGTCGGTACGTAAAACTGTTGCCCCCGACCAAGTTCTCGAAGAAGCTCCTTTTGTAGTCCAAGACGATGACCAGAGCTCTCCTGCGACTTTATTTCCGATCGCAGAGGACCCCACTGTTGCCAAATCCAGCAGAGGAAAATACTATGATGCTGAGTTTTTGGGGGCACAAGGGAAATTCATGTGGACAAAGAAGAGGTTGCAGTGAGGAGATGGGCAGTGTCCATGCAACAACCAACTCCGATCGCAGGCAGACAACTCATGCGGCAGCCAACTATGGCCGTATGCAGACAACTCATTCGGCAGCTAACTCTAGCCGCAGGCAGACAATCCATACGGTAGCCAGCTCTAGCCGCAAGAAGATGGTCCATGCGACGACCAATCTTGGCCTCAGACACGACGTCTCATGTGGCCCTGTTAGAAGCTCTGTGTTAGACCGTCTCTCATACGGGCCCGACGCCATACAACCCACTGAGGATGCAGGATGTATCAATCTGGACTCTTTTTACTATGCATCTTTGGGCGCTAAGTCAACAAAGTGTAGGGTAGTGTGGGCCCAACCAGCCCAGTCAATTATCCAAGTTGCTGGCTGTCAGCGGGTCCCGTTGACTGTTATATGGGCTCCTGACAGAAAGTTGTATAGAACCACTCACGTCCAGTCCCCCAGGGCTAACGGACAGGGTGGGTCGTTAAAGTCTCCCTCTAAAGATCTTGAGCAAGTGCTTTTACTAGCCACGGATCAGGGATCAAGCATGATACCTAAGCACCTGTGTGCTCGGGATTTCTGAGTTCACAAGTTTGGTACAAAGGTAGAGCAGCCTCCTACTGACTTACGTGACGTGATTACTCACAAACGTAAGACGGCAGCATCGACATGCAATGAGTCCCTCTCGGGGCGTCGTTGCACCCAAGTCATCATCAACTACTGCTGCGACAAATTAGCAGCACTTGAAGATCGGTAGTCAATTTTCCAGTGACTGCAGCCAGCACCTGTCCAACAATAATTCATAAAACAGGTACAAATTATAGGGGATGAGTAGTTTTCTATCGCCTCCTGTAATTTGACTCAAACGGTTCCTCCTGGCAAGGGAGAAAAGAAGACAGGCTCTTCCTGCCCTGCCATCTTGGCCAGTATTGCAAGGAGACCCTCATCTTGGGGGTTTCCATCGACAACCACAGTGGGTGTCTATTTAGGCACTCGATCCAAAAAGAAGCTTACGGCACCTGAGGGTACACCTTCGGCCTCCTTGAGAGTAGTTAAAGCTGGAGGTCTCAGTATATGCGACAACGCGGTGTACCAAGAGCTCATACAGGGGGTAGAGGTCCCCCAGAACTGTGCGACAGACTTGGATTTCCCTGAGGGCCCCCACCCTCACCAAGACGATGCGGCTTCCTGCACAGGAGGTAGCTCCCCTTTCGAGTCTGACGAAGTTGATATTCTGACATTCTCTGACGATTTCTCTATACAAGGGTGCGATATCGAGAGTACCTCTGCCACAATCCCTTCCACCTCTACCCACGTGAGGACATTTTTTATGGCTGACGATGATCATGAAGCACCTTCTGACCGACAATGGCTAGAAGAGCTGGAAGCCATGCTCCTGTCCTTGGCTAAGTCCATGGACGAGATCAAAGCCGCCTTGCCAACTCAACCAGTAAAGACGCCCGGACAAACAAGCTTTGGACCCACAATCAACACGGACTCCAACATGACCGCCCCTCCTTTGGGTGATGATCCCTTAGCAGCATCTGTTCCTTCAGCTGTAGATGAAGCCAATGAGGCAATGAGGGAAGTCCAGGAGCTTCGAGCGATGTTCAATGACCGAGACTCCTCTCGGGATCTCAAAATACGGCAGCTATATCCTATTGCATGGAGAGACGTGCCTTTTATACCATGGTACAAGCCGTTCCATATCGATTCTTACGATATGAAGACTTCTGCTAGTCGGTACATGACTTACTTTGAGGTTACAACCGACCATTTGTCGCATAGTGACGCCATCCTCACGCGATTATTCATCGAAGCATTGGAGGGGATCGCGTTCGACTGGTACCGCAACCTTTCCGACAACTGCATTCACTCTTTTGACCGCTTCAACCATATGTTCCTGGAAAGATTTTACGAAGTGGGGCATGACGTAACGATGTCATCTCTCATGGACGTCGTTTAGGGAGAAAGGGAGCTAACGAGGAACTACATCGAGCGGTTCCGCCAAACCGTAATAAGATTGCCCCAAGGCAATCCCGAGAGCTCCTTGATTGAAATCTGCCAAAAGAAGCTGCTTCCTGCAATTAGCCTCTGGATGGGTGACGATCAGTTCAGGGATTGGACGACTTTCATCATAAGTGCTACCAATGCAGAGGCAAAACTGAAGAAGGCTCGCCAGCTGGGATTACACATCCCAGATGTAGAAGATAAGGGCAGACGTCCTGGTTCCACCTCCACTAACAACAACAGTGGTACCACCACCAACAGGGACAATAAGGACAGACAGGCCATGGTCACTGATGCGACTCAGAAGCCCGAACAAAAACAGACGGAAGGTCCGTGGCCCAAGATAAACTACTCATTTGAAGATAGTCATGTCAAACCTATCTTCGATATGCTCTTACAAGGGGGTAGGATCCAGCTCCCTCCACCAAGGTGCGAACCCCGAGCAGCCGAAATGGAGGACCCAAAGTATTGTCACTTCTACCGCTATGTCCATCATGCCACCCATGATTGCTTCCAATTGAAGAAGTACATTCAGAGTCTTATCGACGACAAAGCTCTGTCGATAGACTTTGAAGAGGTTACCGTAGAGGCAAACATGATATCTATTCAGTTCGACGACTTTCCTCCAATAAGCACTCCAGACGGGGTCAAACATGTCCCTCGGACAACGATGGAGGTTACTAATCTTCCACCCATCCAGAGCCAGATATTTGGATTGGTACCCCTCACCACATCGCGAGGAGAGATCATGTGGGTGCATCCAGACTTGGTGTCCAAAGTTACCCGGGGGTGTCACCTCCTACCAGCAAGAAAAAGGACAGGAAGTCTAGATCCTGCCATACAATTTCAGCCGAAGCTGAAGAAACTGCAGCCATTGTTACCCGGTCTGGAGCACAAGTCCAGCCAGTACGGGATAGTTCAGTCGAAGATCCTCAGCCAGCAACATTGCCTCCCTCTGATGTTCCAAGGCCATCGATCTCAGCCTCTATTGGTGGATAAGTCCAAGATAGGAGACCCGTTTCGACAGGCCACTCCGTAATGATGCACCTCAGGGACTAGAGAGACCTTACAACTTCGACATATTAGCACAAATGGCTAATACACCAGCAAAGTTATCGCTATACGAGCTCCTAAGGCTCTCCAAGGATCTTCGTGTTGCATTAAGTGAAGCACTCCAGAATGCTGACGCCTACTTAACCCAGGTCAAGCCTCCAGGAGAAGACCCGCTAGCAGATTTATAGGGCAGCGATAGCAAAGATATAATGCCCAACATCATATTTACTCCGCATAACATGTTAATTAAGACCAACTTGCATGATCGTCCCTTGTACTATACTGGATACATAGGCGACATCAAGGTGGATCGGATGCATATCGACCCTGGCTCGTCAATAAGCATCATCCCAAAAAGCTTGCTCCAACTCCTTGGCATCCCTATGCATCGGTAGCAGCAACCAACACTGCCATTAACGATTTTAACTCGGAAAGAACCTATCCTCTAGGAAAGATTCGATTGAAATGCCAGATTGGTGACCTGAAGACGGAAGTTACCTGCCATGTCATAGAGGTAGACACACCCTACAACATCCTCTTGGGGCGTCGGTGGATACATGACTATATGATCGTGCCGTCCACCCTCCACCAGTGCTTCAAGTATGTCAATAGATACGACTTCGCGAGGACCGAATTTGCCAACATCGATCCCTTCAAAGGGGTTGAGTCTTATTATTCTTCGGAGGCTTGTTTATATGAAGAATCCAAGAAGTACGTCACTAACAAACTAGAGACCATCACATGGCCAGAGGACCAGAGGAACCCTTGATAATTTACCTCCAGACTCGTAAATCTAGCAAAGCCGCACCCCTTGTCGCAACCGTACATGAAGAGGTGCCTGGTTCTCTCGTTCAAGCTGTACAGTCGGAACCAATGGTCATTCGATTCCTAAATTCAAGAGCCGAAGCCCACTATTGGGCCTATAGTGATCCAATTGCCAAAATCCATCCGAAGACAATCAGAAGACACAAAATCCCTTGCCGAGCCAATTGTCACCCATCTTCCCAAGACGAGCCGGCAACTAAATATCGGTTCGACGTACTCAGGCAAGCCAATATTGCAAGTTCAACCCTTGGTGGTCAAGTTTTCCAAGACGGCATCCCAACCTTTAGGATCGCAGGGGGTAGCCGAAGAGGACGTAGAACTCGCCGAATACCTGGTGGCACAGACGGATAGTCCCTCTCCTGATGATGTAATCCCCATGGACAGAGTTCCTTATCTCATCAATAAGAGGCTGCCGATTAAAAAAATACTACCTAGAGTGTCGAGTTATGTACATCAGGTACTCTTGAATTTACACTATGTTCTTTCCCCCCGAGGGGACTCGCATTGCATCTCTACGAGTGACAAGTCATGTATATTGATACCTCTGAACTTTTGCTTTCATGTTTCGACTACCATATATCACGCCCATATCACCCCTATTGGGTTCTATCTCAAAATCTATTACCCGCACCACCAGTACGCATAAGGGTAATAGGTCCATAAAAACTTATCCTAATCTATTGTTCGCACCAGCAGTGCACAAAAAGGATAATAGGTCCACAAAATTCCCCCGACAAGGAAAACAACCACGTCCATATTACCTCTGAGTTGTTTTCGCATCCATCACTGACAAATCACCCAATACATAGAACTACCATGTTGATAACACCTCTGAGTTATTCTGCGTATCCCTATTTGGCCTACTCCTACCACGTCCTCATTACCTCTGAGTAAATATATCGGTCTTATCTCCACTTGTTATCAGTACTCGCATCGCCAGTACACAAAAATGGTAATAAGTCCACAAAAATCATCCTAATCTATTACTCGCACCATTGGTGTATCAAAGAGTAATAGGTCCACAAAATATCTTTCAAATCTATTTGCTCACATTTTTAATGATGCACCAAAAGGGCAATAGGTCCATAAAAAGTCCCCCCAGGGGATATCCTTCATCAAAATGCTAATACAAGCTCCTCAGAGCGGAGTGAATATATTCTGCTCCATCAAAAAAAAAGTGGGGTCCACTACTCATCATCAACACACAACTTGCTAAGAATGCCCTCCAGTCGTGCAGTTGGGCGCTCAATTCTCAGCTTGACTCGACGTTCAGCTTCCTGGGATAACTTTTTGGCATCCTCCAGATGTGCATGAGCCGGCCAGATTTCTTCTAATTTCTTCAATGCTCCCTCAAAAGCAGCAGAGGCTCGTGTGACTTCATCAGTCTCCATCCAGATCTTCTTACTCTCCTGACGAGTGGCTTGGAGCTCAGTCCCCAGAGAGGTTAGCCTAGCTTGGAGCTGGAGGAGCTGCTCGTAAGTTTTGGCTATAGCACGAGTGATGGTCTCCTCACGAGTCAAGCAAACCTCTCCCTCCCGGCTCAGCTTGTCATACTTGAGGGACAGCTCCTGGAGGTCCTTCTCCAAGGCAGGCTAGGTCGTCTCTTGAACAGCCTTCACCTTTTCTACGACTGATACAAGGAAAGCACGCTCCTGCTCCACTACGGCAGACACATCGGCTTGTCGAAGTTTCTTCAACTGGATTAGGCACTGATTGGCCTCTGTCAGCTTGTCCTCCAGAAGGACGGCCACCCCTTCTCCACCCGGAAGCATCTTCAGCAGGGCAATCTGGCCTTGGGCACAGTGGTAGGCCACAGCAAATGAAGTCCCTCTCCTTAAAGTAGCCTCGACCCCCATTTCAAATAGCGATAAAAGCCCTCGACAACGTCCCTTGATGACTCGTCAAAGTTCTCCAGAGAGGACGACATCGATGGAATAGCACCTAAGGGAGCTGAAGGCTTCTGGGAAGGAGGTACACTTGAGCTCGAAGATCCGATTATAAGGGAAACAATCTTCGAGCGACGAGCCTTCCGTACAGCAGCAATCTCCTTTTTCGTATCTAGGAGGAGCTGAAGGCTGGGCAGGGCAGAAGGTTCAAGTCCCGGGAAAGAGGCAGTTTTAATCGATACCGTATTCGCCAAAGTGGTGGAAGCAGCCGGGATGGCTGTGCTCAACACGGTGGCAGGCCCCTTAACTCGAGCCGATAGAGAAGAAGGAATGCTTCTTGCTTGCACCAGATCAGCCCCTAGATCTTCTGTTATTTCCTCCTCTGCGGCTACATCTACCACCGGTAGCAGAGAGGCAGGTCCTGTAGGTCCAGCACAACCAACAATTAGCTTGACACAAAGAAGATGGAATTGAAGCAAAAAAATCTCCTCGTTGGTAAGAAAGCAACATAGCTTACCCGAGGTGAATGACAAAGGCTGAGGCTCATCCGGAGTTGTCTCAGCCCCTTCCACCGCTTCCACAACTCCAGTGAGGTCAGCGATGGCGCCCAAACCATCAATGTTTGTCTTTCTCGCCTCTGTTGCACCGGGCAGAGACGTAATGATATCAACACCAGTTTGCGAGAATCTCGCAACTCCAGGATCGGGGCCCAAAAAGGAAACCGTATGGGCGGCATCTGATGATAAAAGGTTTGTCTCCTCTGATGCCTGTAAGGAGAGCCATCAGATAACATCTCAAGGATAATATTAGGGCTTGTCGTGAAAGAACTTACCCACATATCAACCTCGGTACCACTACCTGTTTCCTCGATACCAATGTCACGACCCGCACCCACTGTGAGGGTACGAGCACGTAACAACGCCCAGCCTACGCCGTAGTGTCGGCTGTAGAATGCTGTCCTAGGTTACTATGTAATCAACAACTCACACAATTATATAATGTACTTGTCAAATCTCAACTCCGAACGGAGGACAAGTATAGATATAATGAATCTTAATCACAGTCTAAGAACGATAAGATATCACAAAAGATTAAAACTAAGACTAATAACAGAAATAAAACCAACAACTAATAATATAATCTCAAACAATCTCAACTTATATACAACTCCAGTTATAAAACATGAAAGCTAAACAAAACAACTAGCTAATCTCTCGATCACTCCTGAGTGTCGAGGCCATAGGTAGCTAAGCCATCTCTACAGTAATATGTAGGGCATGTGTCCTCAGGGTAATCATCTGTAAAAATTTTAACAGGTCCAGTCAAGACAGAAACGAGTACAACTCATCAAGAAAACCCAAGTAATGACAGAGAACTATAAAGCAGTTATAGACAGTTTTATTGATGAATATGGCAGTTTATATATAGGTGATGGTATAGAGAACAGATAAGATACAAGGAAAGTAAGTAACTAAAACAAGAGAAGAATGATGGCAATAAAGACCGTAAAATAAATCTAGCTAAACTAAGGTAACAGAATAAGTCCAGAAAGTAATTGCAAAACAAGTGTAAAACTACTATAAATCCAGTACGGGATGAATCTAAAATAATATGAATCCAGTACCAGATGATTCTAGGTAGTGATCAAGAATCCAGGTGAGTCCAGCTATTCTAACAGTGTGTTTTAAAATACCGAGATCGACATGAAAACGGCTGTAGGTAATCAGGCACATCTCTCACTGATCAGGCGAGAGATGGCTATGCTTCCAGTAGATTCCAGTTAGAGATTTCAGATTTGGGGTATGTCTACATGTCTTACTCAATATTTCTCCGCCCCACAAAAGAAATGAATCCAGGATTCGACACAGGAATCGAGATGAGTCCAGCAAAAATATGATGATTCCAGAAATAGATTCCGAAATAATTCTAGTGATTCCAGTAATAGAGGCCAGATAATATGGTGAGTGTGTTGCATACATGAATCCAGAAACATCCATACGTGTGGTATCAGAGAATCACATAAAACTAAATAGAACTGAAATACAGTAACTGGCAAATAAATGAGAGAACTATCAGAGAATGTACTCGCCTGATACTCTGAAAAGAGTAATGTAATATCAGATGTCTGCAACTGAGTCACAATGACACAATATCCTAAACAGAGGAATATAGGTTATAATATGTTTAAAATAAGACATATGATGTTTATGATGCAATCTACATGATTTCTAGGTCAATCTAGGTCAGGGTCAACTCTTGGTCAAACTTGGTCAACTGTCTAGTTTAAACTAGGTCCAAGTCAAACTTGGTCAACTCTGGGTCAACCCAAGTCAATACTCTAGTCAAACCAGGTCAATTGGTCACTTTTAGACTAATGTTGACTTTTGGTCAACTCTAGTCAAACTGGACTAGTCAACTAACTCAACTAGGTCAAACTTAGTCCAATCAAGTCTAATAAGTCTCACTAGGCCTAACCAAGCCTAATCTAGCAATCAAGTACAAGCACAAGCCAATAGGACCACACTAGTACAACCATGCCAAGTACCATACACCAATATAATGTATATATGTACCATACGCTATAGAATGATATACAAAGCTATACTAGGCATGACATATATAGGTATTATCATCATATAGAGATATACACTCGTAGGCTATATGCCATATAGACAAAATATTCATATATATACATATAGGCCATTAATCCTTATAATACATATGGTGATGGACATGTGTGTTTACAACTAACTTGTGTGTGTGTGTGTAACCTAGACTAGAGTGTGAGTGTGGGACATGTATATGTGATACAATAGTGTGTGCCAAAGGTGAATGAGTGAATTTAGGAGTTAGTGGTTCTTAGTTTAGGCATTAATACATGTCATATACATATGTCTCTATATCTATATTTAAACACACACACATATATACTTACCTAGAACATATATTTGCATCCATATCCCATTACATCTAACCCCAAATTCCTGAAAACCACTCTCCTATCAGATCTTCCCCTCACTCCTAACCCACATGTATCATAAAGGGAAAAGCTTACAAGGGTATGGCACAGTAACATGCATCTCAGATTGAGAAACAATGTGCAAGGGTGTGTAATGATCTCATGTAAATCTCAGTTTGTGGTGCTAAGGGGCTAAACATGAACCGCCATGTAGGTGGCTTGTACAAGACAGCAAGGTATTATAAAGGGACTGTTGGGCTACAATTTGGGACTGTCCAAAGGACTTGTGCAGGACAGCAGGTAAGGGTTTTAGGACTGATATGGAGTGTCTTAATTTGATCAGGCTTAAGAGTCTTTGTTGGGCTGTCAATTGGGTCTTGTAGGGGGGCTGTTTTGGACAGGTGAAGGGGCTTCCATGGCTGTGTTCAGATTAGGATTGTGTGGGTGTAACAAATGTGTTCCAGGAACTGATATCAGTGAAATGATTCTCAGGAAGTCACATTTCCAGGATTCAAATGGATGGCAATTCAAAATCACTAGGGTGTGTCAATAGCTTAGGGGTGTGTGTGTGTTGATAGGGTCATGTGTGTAAGAGTGGACATGTGAGGAAAACAATGTGTGTGTGTGCATTGAGTGTGTATGCAGGAATGGAATCAGTGATGTGGGTAGTGTGCATACATGAATGTGTAATAGGTTCTCAGATTTGTAACTTGTGGGTGTGTAACATCTCAGATTTCTGGATGTCAATAGGACTGAGATCAGTGGGTAAAGATATCAGGAAAATTGGGATTAATCTCAGGTTTTACAATAGTAACTAAGTATCAAACCATGCCATACACATATCGAAATCCTATTCAAAGAGCAAAACCCGAATCTAACATGTAAAACCCAACATGTAGTATCCATTACATATGTAGGAATCAATTTAGTGATTTAAAACATCATTTAAAATCAGTTTAAAAAAGGAAACCAAATCAAAATTTTCGAATTAACACATGGTATTAGAAAAATAGGACAGTTCACGAAAAAAAGAAAAGGAATTCGAAAGTATAACCAAATGCTAAAACTAATATCATTGAACCCTAGGCTAGACTAACATGTACACATCATCCTATTAATCATGTTAGCTACGACATTAACACAATTAATCGAATTCAAACAGGAAAAAATTAGAGAACAACTGTTACACAACCGTATCAGAAAATTACATGTTCGACACCCCAAATCGACATTTGAAAACCAACCAAAAGCCAAATCCGGTATGTGCAGAGTATGTGCCACAATGCATACGTGTCAAGGGAGTCATTCGTGTTCGAAAAACTGGACACGAGCGTGTCAAAAGAAGAAAAAAGTCAAATACCAGAAAACAGTGCACAGCACTCCTCGTGCGTGCGTGTGGGTCACCCTAGGACACGACACAGGGCGACCCGTGTCTCGTGATCATGCGTGTGGGTTCGCCCATAGTAGGGCTAGGGACTGGCCATCCTGCCCCTTATCCAAGTGTCGTCGACGTGTCGATACGAGGCCATATTAGTGAGCAATTTCCGTGCGTGCAGTGACAGTGCGTGACCAGTGCGAACGTGATTACTTCGCGCACAGTGAACGAAAGTTCGTAAAATTTTGTGTGGGTGATGTCAGTGGGTGTCCGCACGTTCCCATAAATTTTCATGGTGTTACGTGTCGTTTCGTGTCCGCAAAGGCACTCGAACAGCAGGACAGCCGCACGGGCCTGTGCGCAGTGTCGTGCACGAGTTGCGTGTCCATTTTGGACAAGAAAACCAACACGATTCATGCTCAGACATATACATACACAATCTACATATAATAAGCTTTCCAAATATGTAATTTGTTTCGAAATTTTTTTTAACATTCAATCCATTGAGGCATTTCAACAAACACCTACACAACACTACGACACGTGTCCGATACGGACACCAAACGGACACAAAATTCACCCAAATTTCAGGGGCACCTAGGGGACTCCTAGATCTAGCCCAACATGCAAAGAAAACCAAAATTTAAATCAATTTAAAGGGTTTTACCTATAGGTACAAATTGTATAAAAAAGCTCCAAATGTGGGGTGTTCTTCTTGATGGCCAAATGCTCCAAATTGATCCCAAACTGAAATAGCTCTCCACCAATAGTTCATAAACTTAAATTAGGACCCAATGAAAAAGACTAGAATGAAAAAGGAGATCAAATGAATAAAATGGGAATTTTTGGAAGGAGAAAACTTACCTTTCTTTTCTCCAAGTGTTGGAATGATAAAAAGAGGCAAGCCCTAATGAACAAGTGTTTAAATAGGGTGGGGATTCCTATGTAGCTGTTCATAGGTTCAATAATTAGGGTTAGGGTTCACTAAATGGCCCATGGGCTTAAGTCATGATCAATAAAATAATTAAGCCATAAGTCATTTCATGAAACCATAAGCCATGACTTAAATTCATTAAACCAAATCCCATCATTCTAAAACTATTCTCTAATGACTAAAATAGGTTAACTCAAGTTAGACTAGGGTCACCATGGCTAGGGTTAGGTTTTAGGCTAGTCCACTAGGTCTCAACAAGTCCAAGTCAACTAGAACTCACCAATTCAACAAATCACCAAATAATTCAAATAAGTCAAAATGACCAAATTACCCCTAGGCTAAAAATAATAATTAAACATCCTAATGACATGGTTAGGCTCTAGGTCATGCAGTCTCTCAGGTTTCACTAGCAGCACATCAAAAACACAAGTCATGACTTAAACCAGTTTTTAAATAGTTTAAAAATTATTAAAAAATCACTAAAAATCATAATATGAAATATATATCAATAAATAATAATTATAATTACAAAATTTTAAAATTACCCTCATCTGGAAAACTGGATGTTACAATCCTACCCCCTTAGAAAAATTTTGTCCTCGAAATTAAGATGATCGTACCCCTACTAGGTCAAACCCCCAACAATCAAGGTCGATAGTTAACATGCTACACAATCCTACTGGTCATGATATTACGGTCTTGATCAGGGTTACTATACTATCTATCACAGCACAAACATTCTGACAGGTACTAATGAAATCACACAACAAGATGGAAAGAAGAACAGGAAGGACAGACCTGCAAACTCGTCACCCGTAGCGTCGGTCTACTCAACTGTCAGCACAAAAGCCCTGCCCCTCTGGGGTGTATCCCTCTGATGGTGCGGGACACGTGCTATGCTATAGGTGGCCTAGCTCCCTCTATCTAATCCATGACACTCAAGTAATATCTACCCTGATATTCTACTCAATTTCTCTAGGGCACCATCTATATGGTATCTATCCTGCAATCTAATAATCATACCCGTCTATCCAGAACAATGTCACCAGAATCCTTGTCACACCAGTAAGTATGGTTGCGATAATCCATAGAGTCCACAACTAATGTACATACCTCTAGAATCATGGTATTTAAAATTTTCGCATTGCCGCTAGCTTGGCTGCGAAAACATTAAATTCCCACACCCGAGAAATACATCCAAAATCAGACTCTATCTCATCGCCCAACCAACTAATATGGCTGTAGAAGACTCTAGATTCTATGACTAAGGTAACCTAGCCCATAATGCTATCTTGGTAGAAAATCAAGTCAATAATGAATACCAAGAATCAATTCAACGATGAATCCAGGAAGATAGACAGATACTGTCAGAATCGAAATTCGAGATAGTTTATAATGAGATTCTCAAGGGTCATCCCAGGAATCTTCTTAAGTAGTCATATCTGTGATTGAGTACTCTCTCGACTAAAACCTATTCCTTAATTTCTATCGCAGGCACGCAACAGTACAACTAATCGTTGCACTACCACGACATCGCACTAATGCGACTCTCGACCTGCATGGGCCACTACTAAAAACGTATCACGATCCGAACCCACTGTGAGGGTACGAGCACGTAACAACGCCCAACCTACGCTGCAGTGTCGGTAGTAGAACGATGTCCTAGGTTACTATCTAATCAACAACTCACACAATTATATAATGTACTTATCAAATCTCAACTCCGAACGGAGGACAAGTATAGATATAATGAATCTCAATCACAGTCTAAGAACGATAAGATATCACAGAAGATTAAAACTAAGACTAATAACAGAAATAAAACCAACAACTAATAATATAATCTCAAACAATCTCAACTACAATCTCAACTTATACACAACTCCAGTTCTAAAACATGAAAGCTAAACAAAACAACTAGCTAATCTCCCGATCACTCCTGAGTGTCGCGGCTATAGGTAGCTATGCCATCTCTACAGTAATATGTAGAGCATGTGTCCTCAGGGCAATCATCTGTAAAATTTTCAACAGGTCCAGTCAGGACAGAAACGAGTACAACTCATCAAGAAAACCCAAGTAATGACAGAGAACTATAAAGCAGTTATAGATAGTTTTATTGATGAATATGGCAGTTTATATACAGGTTATGGTATGGAGAACAGATAAGATACAAGGAAAGTAAGTAACTAAAACAAGAGAAGAATGATGGCAATGAAGACCGTAAAATAAATCTAGCTGAACTAAGGTAACAGAATAAGTCCAGAAAGTAATTGCAAAATATGTGTAAAACTACTATAAATCCAGTACGGGATGAATCTAAAATAATATGGATCCAGTACCAGATGATTCTAGGTAGTGATCAAGAATCCAGGTGAGTCCAGCTATTCTAACAGTGTGTTTTAAAATACCGAGATCGATATGTAAACGGCTGTAGATAATCAGGCACATCTCTCACTGATCAGACGAGAGATGGCTATGCTTCCAGTAGATTCCAGTTAGAAATTCCAGATTTGGGGTATGTCTACATGTCTTACTCAATATTTTCCCGCCCCGCAAAATAAATGAATCCAGGATTCGATACGAGAATCGAGATGAGTCCAGCCAAAATATGATGATTCCAGAAATAGATTCTGGAATGATTCCAGTGATTCTAGTAGTAGAGGCCAGATAATATGGTGAGTGTTTCGCATACATGAATCCAGAAATATCCATACGTGTGGTATCAGAGAATCACATAAAACTAAATAGAACTGAAATACAGTAACTGACAAATAAATGAGAGAACTATCAGAGAATGTACTCGCCTGATACTCTGAAACGAGTAATATAATATCAGATGTCTGCAACTGAGTCACAATGTCCTAAACAGAGGAATACAGGTTATAATATGTTTAAAATAAGACAGATGATGTTTATGATGCAATCTACATGATTTCTAGGTCAATCTAGGTCAAGGTCAACTTTTGGTCAAACCTGGTCAACTGTCTAGTTTAAACTAGGTCCAAGTCAAACTTGGTCAACTCTGGGTCAACCCAAGTCAATACTCTAGTCAAACCAGGTCAATTGGTCACTTTCAGACTAATGTTGACTTTTGGTCAACTCCAGTCAAACTGGACTAGTCAACTAAGTCAACTAGGTCAAACTTAGTCCAATCAAGTCTAATAACTCTTACTAGGCCTAACCAAGCCTAATCTAGCAATCAAGTACAAGCACAAGCACAAGCCAATAGGACCACACTAGTACAACCATGCCAAGTACCATACACCAATATAATGTATATATGTACCATAGGCTATAGAATGATATGCAAAGCTATACTAGGCATGGCATATATAGTTATTATCATCATATAGAGATATACACTCGTAGGCTATATGCCATATAGACAAAATATTCATATATATACATATAGGCCATTAATCCTTATAATACATATGGTGATGGACATGTGTGTTTACAACTAACTTGTGTGTGTGTGTGTAACCTAGACTAGAGCGTGAATGTGGGACATGTATATGTGATACAATAGTGTGTGCCAAAGGTGAATGAGTGAATTTAGGAGTTAGTGGTTCTTAGTTTAGGCATTAATACATGTCATATACATATGTCTCTATATCTATATTTAAACACACACATATATACTTACCTAGAATATATATTTACATCCATATCCCATTACATCTAACCCTAAATTCCTGAACACCACTCTCCTCTCAGATCTTCCCCTCACTCCTAACCCACATGTATCATAAAGGGAAAAGCTTACAAGGGTATGGCACAGTAACATGCATCTCAGATTGAGAAACAATGTGCAAGGGTGTGTAATGATCTCATGTAAATCTCAGTTTTTGGTGCTAAGGGGCTAAACATGAACCGCCATGTAGGTGGCTTGTGCAAGACAGCAAGGTGTTATAAAGGGACTGTTGGGCTACAATTTGGGACTGTCCAAAGGACTTGTGCAGGACAGCAGGTAAGGGTTTTAGGACTGATATAGAGTGTCTTTGTTTGATCAGTCTTAAGGGTCTTTGTTGGGCTGTCAATTGGGTCTTGTAGGGGGGCTGTTTTGGACAGGTGAAGGGGCTTCCATGGCTGTGTTCAGATTAGAATTGTGTGGGTGTAACAAATGTGTTCCAGGAACTGATATCAGTGAAATGATTCTCAGGAAGTCACATTTCCAGGTCTCAAATGGATGGCAATTCAAAATCAGTAGGGTGTGTCAATAGCTTAGGTGTGTGTGTTGATAGGATTGTGTGTGTGCATTACGTGTGTATGCAGGAATGGAATCAGTGATGTGGATAGTGTGCATACATGAATGTGTAATAGGTTCTCAGATTTGTAACTTGTGGGTGTGTAACATCTCAGATTTCTGGATGTCAATAGGACTGAGATCAGTGGGTAAAGAAATCAGGAAAACTGGGATTAATCTCAGGTTTTACAATAGTAACTAAGTATCTAACCATGCCATACACATATCGAAATCCCATTCAAAGAGCAAAACTCGAATCTAACATATAAAACCCAACATGCAGTATCCATTACATATGTAGGAATCAATTTAGTGATTTAAAACATCATTTAAAATCAGTTTAAAAAAGAAACCAAATCAAAATTTTTGAATTAACACATGGTATCAGAAAAATAGGACAGTTCAGGGAAAAAAGAAAAGGAATTCGAAAGTATAACCAAATGCTAAAACTAATATCATTGAACCCTAGGCTAGACTAACATGTACACATCATCCTATTAATCATGTTAGCTACGACATTAACACAATTAATCGAATTCAAACAGGAAAAAATTAGAGAACAACTGTTACACAACCATATCAAAAAATTACATGTTCGACACCCCAAATCGACATTTGAAAACCAACCAAAAGCTAAATTCTGTATGCGCAGAGTGTATGCCACTATGCATACGTGTCAAGGGAGTCATTCGTGTCCAGAAAACTGGACACGAGCGTGTCAAAAGAAGAAAAAAGTCAAATACCAGAAAACAGTGCACAGCACTCCTCGTGCGTGCGTGTGGGTCGCCCTAGGATACGACACAGGGCGACCCGTGTCTCGTGATCATGCGTGTGGGTTCTCCCATAGTAGGGCTAGGGACTGGACACCCTGTCCTGTGTCCAAGTGTTGTCGACGTGTCGATACGAGGCCGTATCAGTGAGCAATTTCCGTGCGTGCAGTGACAGTGCGTGACCCGCGCGAACGCGATTACTTCGCGCACAGTGAACGAAAGTTCGTGAAATTTTGTGTGGGTGATGTCAGTGGGTGCCCGCACGTCCCCACAAATTTTTGTGGTGTCACGTGTCGTGTCATGTTCGTAAAGGCACTCGAACAGCAGGACAGCCGCACGGGCCTGTGTGCAGTGTCGTGCACGAGTTGCGTGTCCATTTTGGATATGAAAACTAACCCGATTCGTGCTCAAACATATACATACACAATCTACATATAATAAGCTTTCCAAATATGTAATTTGTTTCAAAATTTTTTTAACATTCAATCCATTGAGGCATTTCAACAAACACCTACACAACACTACGATACGTGTCCGATACGGACAACAAACGGACACGAATTTCACCCAAATTTCAGGGGTACCTAGGGGACTCCTAGATCTATCCCTACATGCAAAGAAAACCAAAATTTAAATCAATTTAAAGGGTTTTACCTATAGGTACAAATTGTATGGAAAAGCTCCAAATGGGGGGTGTTCTTCTTGATGGCCAAATGCTCCAAATTGATCCCAAACTGAAATAGCTCTCCACCAACAGTCCATAAACTTAAATTAGGACCCAATGCAAAAGACTAGGATGAAAAAAGATATTAAATGAATAAAATAGTTGGAATGGGGAAACTTACCTTTCTTTTCTCCAAGTGTTGGAATGATAAAAAGAGGCAAGCCCTAATGAACAAGTGTTTAAATAGGGTGGGGATTCCTATGTGGCTGTTCATAGGTTCAATAATTAGGGTTAGGGTTCACTAAATGGCCCATGGGCTTAAGTCATGATCAATTAAATAATTAAGCCATAAGTCATTTCATGAAACCATAAGCCATGACTTAAATTCACTAAACCAAATCCCCTCATTCTAAAACTATTCTCTAATGACTAAAATAGGTTAACTCAAGTTAGACTAGGGTCACCATGGCTAGGGTTAGGTTCTAGGCTAGTCCACTAGGTCTCAACAAGTCCAAGTCAACTAGAACTCACCAATTCTACAAATCACCAAATAATTCAAATAAGTCAAAATAACCAAATTACCCCTAGGCTAAAAATGATAATTAAACATCCTAATGACATGGTTAGGCTCTAGGTCATGCAGTCTCTCAGGTTTCACTAGCAGCACATCAAAAACACAAGTCATGACTTAAACCAGTTTTTAAATTGTTTAAAAATTATTAAAAAATCACTAAAAATCATATTGTGAAATATATATCAATAAATAATAATTATAATTACAAAATTTTAAAATTACCTTCATCTGGAAAACTGGGTGTTACAACCAAGCCTACGAAACCTAGCTGCAATTCGCTTATGAGAACGAGGTTTATCAACGACAAGAGGTTCGGGCCTGCTTTGTGTACACGGAGGATTCGACACAGGTGAAGGCACACGTATAGTCAAAGGACTTGTAAAGGGCTGGAGATCTTCAAATTCATCTTCCTCCTCCTCCGTGCTGTCAGAGTCAGAATTAGAAGCTTTTCTCTTTCCCTTCCTCGTCCTTTTTCGAGAGTCCCTAAGTCGCTCCTCCAATTTCATACCAACAATAAAATTGGTATGGGGATCAAAGTCGTTGGGAGGCACATTCACAAATACGTGACGAAGAGCCGCCATGTATGCGATACGTCCCGAAGTCTCGGCATCAGGTAAGACAAAACTGGCCTTGGTATGGATCGCCGAATAATAGTGCCAGGCTCGGATACCGTCCAAGACACTCCCCTCGAAACCCAGGCAAGGGTTAGGGCTATCAAAATATAATTGGCTATACCCAAATTTTTGAGAATACCAACTAGGTAGGTATGGCTCTAGGTATACAACATTGCAGTTGTGGTAAACCAGATGGGAGGGACGGATACTCTACAACCAGCGAAACAATATTTCAGATAAAGACTCGGGCGCAACAGCACTATAAAGGTGAACGCGTTCCATCTCCTCCTCGGTAAAAGGCGGGACTGACACAAAAAATTGTATCTATCCACCCACACGAGAGCGACTCAGCAATCAGGAAAGCTGGTACAGTTCTAGGGCATGTCGCGATAATGGTAGATGAAGGCATTGTCTTTGTCGTATTGCCTTCCGGACCAGGTCGCATCAGAGAGGGGTAATGCATCAATAACCACCCCATTAAATAATGATATGGCAGCTCAATTCTGTTGAAGGGTTTCGTAAGATCACGAGTGATGAATTTTGACGTAAAGGAACGAAGACCCCTATGGATGCTGCATACCATAGCAGGAAGCAGAGCCAACTTGCCCCCAAAAACTAGCTTCACCGCTGGAAGGATCAGGTTGCGGCTAATCCTTTCGATCGCACCAGAACCCGCCGAAACGACGTAAACCCTCAACCATATCGTCAGGTATCCGGCCAAGATAGCCTTAGCAGATAGAGGTTGAGTATCATGATAAAAATAGCTAAAGGTGTCACTCAGGCTCCCAAATCTATCACCAACAGCACGGGACCTCTTAGTACTTTGCACCTGAGCATCCACCTACTCCAGAAATTGGGGACTCCTAACAGCAACTCGACCGAACGTGCTAAGGCTAAAAGATAGCCAATCCAAGCTGTGATATGAGGAAGCTTCATCGCCCCAGGGCAATCTGGACACATCATGCATCTCGTGAAGAGCGAGCCCCATCTCTCCACCTGGAGTAAAGAAGGTCCCCGTCTGGCAGTTGTACATCTCAAACAAAGCCATAAATAACTTCGAGTTCATAAACAAGCGATAGAAGAAGCCCCTGATGGCATAATGGAGGCCAATCTGTCGTAGGATACCCTCATACTTCGCCAGGGTCCAAGAAGTCAGGTTAACCCATGGAGGGGATCGATGCTGCCAGTTCAGTAAGGACAATCTCCCTGCATGGTATGACCCTTTGCGAGCAATCTGATTCAAAAAGGTGTCAGCTTCAGTGAAAAACATATTAGGCTTCAGCTCGTTGATGAGACTGCCAGGAGCCAGCCCAATAACGTAGTAGCTCATTGATTCCTTTACTGCGACCACTGACCTCGTAGGGTTATTAAAATGGATATGGCCCACAAAGATCCCCTGCTGATCCAGAGTTAGAGAACTCGACATCTTCCTCTCAAAAGGCACCATATTGAAACCGGATAAGGGAAAGTGGCGCTCCATTAAGGGTATGTGAATTGCTTTCCCTTGAAAATAGAAGTCCCAACTCTTATGAGCCTCTATGATGCTTGGATCTGAAATAGCTAGGGCATCCCCGAATAAAATATAGGCTTCGGATGAATGCCATTCAGTTGTCCGGAGTTCATCATGCTAAGTAAGAAAAAGAAAGACTGGTTTCTGATCTGCCTCAGCCGGTCTTCATGTTGATCTCGGGTAATCTGAGTCGACACACGTTCGACTATTTGGTCAAATCTCACACCCAACGCAGATTGAGCATATTCTATCAAGAGTTCCCCCGAGGGAGCTAGGGGCAACTTCACTGCAAAAGACAGAGAAGAGGTAAATTTTAGAAGTTTATCCCTTCAACCATGCCAAAACAAAACCTATGCGGCATAGCAGCTTAAAAGAACACGAGACACATGCGGTTAGGTCATATGCTCATACGGCGCAGTCGGGGGACACTTAGGCCACTCAATCAAAAAAGGTGCTTCTGCGGCTCAGTCAAGATCTCATGAGGTACTTATTGTAAAACCCCCTAAATTTCTACTAAATTTTTATTGAATATCAATTTTTGTACTTCCTATTCGTACGTCGCGTGCGAAGTTGTATTTGCCGTATCATTCGTATTTGCTCATTGAATGTGAATATATGCGATGTATATATTTTAGAAAACATTTTTATTTTATTATGAATGAAGTGTAGTTTTCAAATATATATATATATATATATATATATTTTTTTCAAATATATATATTATATATTATATATATATATATATATATATATATATATATATATATATATATATATATATATATACATATGATAAATACTTAATTTTCGAAAGGTTGTAGGCAAAGATTTATTTCCTTTTACTCTATAAAAGGCTATTTTATTTTATAGTATAAATATAATAGTAAATAGAAAATATTTTGATTATGGATAATTTTGGACATAAATCGAATTCATGTAAGGATTTTTATATCTAATTTTTGAAATTATTATTATGCTAATTATACAAGTTATAAAAAGATAAATCTAAACTAGTTTATTATGACATAAATGGGCATTTGATTTTATTAAATAATTTTAAACAATTTTTTATAAGTGTATATATATTTCGGGAAAATATTACTGATTTAAATAAAGTGTTTTTAAATAAATATGACTTTATCTAATCGGGTGTTTAAACAATCCTAATCCTTATCGAAATAGGGCTTCCACTTTCTATATAAGGAGAGCCCCTTGTCCTCTTTTGTTTTCATGAATCCTCCATCCAAATACTCCACAAATTTTTCCACCACAACAATATCGTGCATCGTGTCCATGTCCCCGTCCCGTCCCATCTACTATATGTATTTCTAGTACATATACATATTTTCGACCCCGTGTCCGACAACCCCGGACACCCATCTAGGTCGTGTCGGACATTCTCCGACACGACGATACAAACCGATGGCATTCCATCACCGACACCACCATCACCTCCTCCTTCTTTCTGTCCCGACACCCGACCACTACCACAGTTCAACCATGCCCGTTGCTCGAATCACTATTAACCACCACCAGAACCACCATGCTCACCACCACCTACACTCCTGTCTGGCCGTCCCTAACATCACCCCACGCCACCATCACCATCATCGCCACCGCCATCATCATTCCGATACCACCTCTACCATACCCCGACAATACCACAACCGATACTGACCCGACTGGCCTCCGGCCGACCAGCCCCATCCAAACCACCACCACCACCGGTTGAGAAGTAGAAGGGGGTGAAACCCTTTCCCTGACTCTGGCGCCGCCTCCATCATGGCCGCATGAGCCGACCTCCTCGTCGACTGGCAACTAGATCCTGTCGCCGCACAGTGCCCCCGAGTCGCGCCGACCGCCGCGCGACCTCACGCGCCCTCCGCTGCGCTCGGCGCAGCCACCACGCCGAGCTATCTCTGGCTGTCACCTCCGCCGTGCCGAAGCGTGCTGCAGCAGCAGTGAGCCGCGCACCAGCCACCACGCCATCATCGTCGCCGTCGCTCCTTTGCCAGCGTTCTCCCGCTCGTCGCCATCAGCTCCCCGCGCCACCGTCGATCGCTCGGTGAGAAACTCCTCCCTCTTTCTCTCGAACCCCTTTCTCCGTACTCTCTCTCTCTCGATCTCTCCCCCCAATTTCCTTTTTCTCTCTCCTTTTTTCTTCTAACCCCTATTAAGAAGAAAGAACAGGTACAACTATTTAATTCATTAATTAGTATTTTTATTTATTATTATTAATATTATTATTTTGCCAACTACTATTGCCATTATTATGATTCTTGTTATTAGTAACATTGTTATTGATATTATTAAAACTTATTTTTGGTGGGATAATATACAATATCTATATTTTGACAACTTCAGATTTTTAAGCTAATTTTCATGATTTTTCCAATACTTTACATATATTATTTTGACCCAATATTAGTAATGATCTTTTATTTCTGGTTATAGTAGAGGTAGATATTTTCATAAACATGTTTCAAATATTCATTAAATTTTTAAATAATTATTATAAATAAGTTATAAATATTTTCTAAATTTATAGTTTGAAGAATTTTTAGAGTTTTAAGCCTCAAATGATTTTCTTGAAGTTTTAGATATTAGGTAAAATATTTTTTCTTAATAAAATATTGATTTTAAGCAAATACAAAATATATTTTCCTAGATAGTTATGACTGTTTTTCTAAATGAGTATATATATATATATATATATATATATATATATATATATTTCCTTGATAATTATTACTATTTTTCTAAATGAGTGTGTATATATATATATATATATATATATATATATATATATATATATATATATATATATATATATATATAGAATTATCTTTTACATAAATCAAATCTTTCTTCTTAGAATAGATGACTTCTGACCATGACTAATCACATACTTATTTTCTTCGGACCACTTCACATCAAACATGGCTATTGGACAAAACGGAACAGGTCGGATCATCGCACCACATCCGACGTCACATCAGGCAAGATACCTCGCCATATTTACTGCTTACATTTAGTTGCATTTTATTTCAGTTATTGTATCTATATTTCTTGTTTATTATTTTCTTCTTGCATGTGGACCTAGAGTTAAGGAACTACCGTCAACTTAGTGTATCTCATTAAACTTGTCACGATTGTATCACGAGTTGTGTGTGAGTTGTGAGTATCATGTAGTGGTCACTTGCGTGTTGGATGATCACCCGTGCGCATGCGTAGGAATAACTGTCAATAGATGTATGTTAGAAGACTTGACAGTTATTGAATATAAACAGTATTGTGGAAATGACACGTGTTGGTGTGTCGTGGTTACGATGCATGTATAGTATCATTGGGGGGAGGGGACAACTACTAGCGTAGGGGTTACATTTATTTTTTACACACATTTTTGGGCCGATAGTGACTCTTATGAGCGCTACCTTCTGCCACGGGGCCGATAGCGACTCAGATGAGCGCTACTTACTGCCCATGGCCGATAGTGACTCGGATGAGCGCTACCTACTGCCACTCTTTATTTACTCTGCTGATCCTACAGCCCCTGCGTAGAACGTTGTCCTCAAAGTACATATCACATAGATGGTTAGGGACCCTGTTATTTTATAGTTTTATAGTATTTATATTTGCAGTTATAATGGCATATTCTTCCTGTATCTTGCTACAGCCCTCTGAGGACCTGGTGATTTCTCCAGGTGTATTTTGTGAATTTTTTGCAGGTGCTCTAGCTAAGGCCATGACTTGCGCACTATTCCGTCATGATGATTGCTTTTGGGCTCGTCATTTGCTTCGCTCAACCAAATCAGTTATTTGTATATTTTTTTTCTTATTTAAACTAGTTGGTAGTAGATATGTCTCCGCCCAACATTTGTACAAATAACTATTTGATTATATCATTAAAACTTCATATTTATGGATGAGATTTAGTTTGAGCATGGCTTTCTACATTTTACATCTTATGTATACATACGAGCCTTTTATTTACTCGTATGTATACAGCTGGCATGATACGTATCTAGTTCTAAGTATTTTAGGACTGGAGCGTTACATATTTTTGTGGTGGCCCATGCAGGTCAAGTTTGCCGTTTCGGTTACATGATTGTACGAAACGGGCCTGCAATATAGGATTAGAGTACAGAATCTCATCCACCTGCTTGACCCTCTTCCTTGACTAAATTTTTTGAATCACTTGTTCAACTTTATTGATCTACATCTTGCTTGAGCTCTTTCTACCGTAATCCTTATTTCCACACTTGATAGGAAGATGACTACACTAATATATGCTCATAGGTCAACCACATGGCTATAAGGATTACATTGACAACTAGTATGTATTGAGATCCTATTTGAGTTATAAAGATATGAGGATAAGGGAGACCATATTTTCAAGAAGTATGAACTTAGGGATGTGTTAATTCCAAGTTGGGTAGTAGCAACATTAATAACTTCGAAGGATTGTTAGAATTTTATCTACAAAATGATAGTGGAATCTATATACAATTGAGAAAGAAAATTGAATTGACTTTTGAGTTTTGATTTTTGAAGGTCTTTGAAAAACATTTATGATTCAATGAATTATAGTTGTACATCCTTGAAGAGATATAAAGATAGTTGAAAAGAAATTTTTTATTTAAATGCTGCTGTAAGATTTATGAGAACGATTGATAAAGCTTGGTAAACTCATAAGGTTTTAAATTGGGTTGTATGGTTTACAATTAATAAGTTCATGAAATTTTGAATTTCATGTTTGAAGTAATGATATTGAAATTATGGTTTAAAATATTTGGAAGAAATGGAAACAATTGTTGAGGAAAATTTCAAATTTGAAATCGTATCATTTGATTCAGGATTTACAAATCTATTTAGTTTTTGGGTTTAAAAAGTTGTGATTATGGATATCAAATTTTGGTAAATTTTTTTTGAATATTGAGTTTAAAAATATAATTGCTAATGTTAAATTTTAGAAAAGTTACTAACGATGTGATGAAAGGTCATTTTGGTTGATTAAAGGAATTACCATTTAAAAGTTGAAATTATGTTTGAATGACTTATAATTGAAGTTATGAGTGCGTTAAAATATTGAGCGAAAAATTTTAGATTGCTCATGATATGCTAAGGATTTAACTTGAGGATTTTTGAAATTTTTTTGGAGTTTTAAAGTTATGAAGAAATATTGAAATTTTTATAGATTCATGGTTTATGAACACTTGGGTTCGAAGGTTGGAGTGAAAATATTAAATCTTGAAAAAGTTAGTAGTAACGGGATGAAAGATCACCTGGAGAATTATGGAAGGGATTAAACTTTTAATCATGATTAAATTAGACGGCTTGGAGTAAATACAAATTATGGTTGTTCATTTTGAAAAATTTATTTAGAAACTCTTTGAAGGGAACTTGGGTTTTAACTTTTAATGATAGGCCGCCAAGATAACCCTAATGGGTTAAAAGGATTCTACACTAAGTGACATATCCCTCATGGCCATGATAGTAGTATAAACACAAGTGTTGTTAGTCATCTACAAAATCATGTGGTTACATTTCAATCTTGACTCACTCGACATTCCCTCAAATCTAGATTTTATCGTGACTATCTAACCAAGTGAAACTTGAGAAATGATTAGATTGTTCCTTGATCATACTCCATCTAAGTAGCTATTATCTCTCTAGAAAGTGTATCCCTAACTTCTTTTACCTTGATCCACTAAATTCTCTAATAATCTTTATTTTATGTTTGCCTTGATCCATTTTATTTTCATGCATTAAATTAGTGCTTCATGTACTCCCACTTTCTATTTTAGAATTTTTTGTGTGCTTTACCGTGGCATTGATATTCGGAGCACGAGACCAGCTGTTTCATCCCAACAAATTTCACATACAAGACCTAGACAAGCCCACCTTCGTGTAGGTATATCATGTCCTACTAAAACACGTCCTTTTGTACTTTATTTTTGTGATACGACTTTCAAGTCAAAATAGCTAGCTATAAACCATACCATAATACGATTGTCCTTTCCGACTTCAGTTAGAGACCGAATCTTGACTCAAATCTTTTCGACCCAAGAAATGATTGTGATCTACTTAATTCCATAAATGCTTAACTTTGTGTTTATTCTTGATTGCTTATCCTTTTATTATCTTGGTTTACTTAGACCCATAACATCTTCTAAACCTTCACTTCGACCCTTGAACCTAACCATATATTTCTTCTTTCCTTTTGGCTAGCTTCCTCTCGAGAATTTCATTAAACTCCTTCATGATTCATGCAGCCTTGGTTCGTATATGATTTTGTGCAAAGATGGAGACCGGATCACTACCCCTTACAGTCACACGGGACTAGATTAGGAAATTCCATAGAGGAGACTAATGGTATAGTTGGTTAAGATGAGTAGGCGATTACAAGGCATATAAGATTTGACATAAGTTAAATTTTGTAAGTGTTATTAGATGGAATTGAGAAAAGGTGATATTATGTTTAAGTAGATGGTATACTTGTGATTGACAAACAGGTTCAAGAGTAATCAATAATATTGAAGATGTATTTCTATGATGGTACATTAAAGATAAATGTTTACGTTGTTAAATGAGTATAGGAAGAGTTTGATTTTTACTTAAAATAAATTCATTGAGGGTTTATTGAATTTCAAATTCAAGAGGATTACGAAGGACAAAATTTAGCTTGAGGAAAAATAAATATAAATAGACATGTTAAAAGAAGATTAGCGATTATTGAATCAAAAGTTTAACTTATCAAAATTTCTATTGCGAGATATAGGATTTAAACATATCTCTAAGGAATCAAATTTTTGTGAAGTGGATTTTTGGGAATAAATATCGGTTTGATTGTCGGATATATACATAAGTATGCCTCGAAGAATTTTTAATAGTTTATGAGATTTATTTTGAGGATAGTTATAAAGGAAAGAAAATATGTTTCATGGGAAAAAAAAGGGAGAAGAAAAATTGCCTTTTAAGTTTTATGGAATATGAAAATTGAGAAGAAATCAAAGCTTTGAAGATTTATTATTAATAAAGTCAATGGTGACGACTCGAAGATCATGACGATATTTAACGCAACTCAAATATTGAATTAGGAATCTTGGAATGAGATAGATGAAATTATTAACATTCTTTGTGATTTTATCGATTGTAGCATTGATGGTAGCATGATCGAATTAGACACAGAAGGATGTCATGCACATTATCATTTCAAAACTGCACCATTAATTTATTCTTTCAGTTATCTAATTTGTCAATTTTTGTTGAATGTTGTTTCTTTCCCTCTCCCAATGAATTAAATCGTGATTTCTTATCGAATACCTCTTCCCTCTCCTCAACCCTACCTATCCTAATTTTTCCTAAATTTTGAGGATGAAATTCTTTTAAGTTGGGTAGGATGTAAAAACCCCTAATTTTCTACTAAATTTTTATTGGATATCGATTTTTGTACTTCGTATTCGTACGTCGCGTGCGAAGTTGTATTTGTCGTATCATTCGTATTTGCTCATTGAATGTGAATATATGCGATGTACATATTTTAGAAAATATTTTTATTTTATTATGAAGGAAGAGTAGTTTTCAAATATATATATATATATATATATATATATATATATATATATATATATATATATATATATATATATATATTTTTTTTTTTTATTATATATATATATATATATATATATATATATATATATATATATATATATATATATATATATATATAAAATATATATATATATGTGTGTGTGTGTGTGTGTGTGTGTGTGTGTGATAAATACTTAATTCGCCAATGGTTGTAGGCAAAGATTTATTTCCTTTTACTCTATAAAAGGCTATTTTATTTTATAGTATAAATATAATAGTAAATAGAAAATGTTTTGATTATGGATAATTTTGGACATAAATCTAATTCATGTAAGGATTTTTGTATCTAATTTTCGAAATTATTATGCTAATTATACAAGTTATAAAAAGACAACTCTAAACTAGTTTATTATGACTTAAATGGGCATTCGATTTTATTAAATAATTTTAAACAGATTTTTATAAGTGTATATATATTTCGGGAAAATATTATTGACTTAAATAAAGTGTTTTTAAATAAATATGACTTTATCTAATGGGGTGTTTAAACAATCCTAATCCTTATCGAAATAGGGCTTCCACTTCCTATAAAAGGAGAGCCCCTTGTCCACTTTTGTTTTCATGAATCCTCCATCCAAAAACTCCACGAATTTTTCCACCACCACAACAACGTGCATCGTGTCCATGTCCCCGTCCCGTCCCATCTACCATATGTATTTCTAGTACATATACATATTTTCGACCCCGTGTCCGACAACCCCGGACACCTATCCAGGTCATGTCGGACATTTCCCGACACGACGATACTAATCGACGGCATTCCATCACCGACACCACCATCACCTCCTCCTTTTCCCTGTCCCGACACCCGACCACTACCATAGTTCAACCATGCTCGCTGCCTGAATCACCATAAACCACCACCAGAACCACCATGCTCGCCACCACCTCCACTCCTGCCAGGTCGTCCCCAATATCACCCCACGCCACCATCACCATCATCGCCACCGCCATCATCATTCCGACAATACCGCCACCATACCCCAACAACACCACAACCGCCACCCGACCAGACTGGCCTCCGGCCGACCAGCCCCATCCAAACTACCACCACCACCAATTGAGAAGTAGAAGGGGGTGAAACCCTTACCTTGACTCCGGTGCTGCCCCCGTCATAGCCGCACAAACCGACCTCCTCATCGACGGGCAACTCTATCCCGTCGCCGCACAGTGTCCCCGAGCCGTACCGACCGCCGTGCGACCTCACCTGCCCTCCGTCGCGTTCGGCGCAGCCACCGTGCTGAGTTATCTCTGGCTATCGCCTCTGCCGTGCCGGAGCGTGCTGCAGGAGCAGTGAGCCGCGCACCAGCCACCACGCCACCATGGTCGCCGTTGCTCCTTTGCCAGCGTTCCCCCGCTCGTCGCCATCAGCTCCCCGCGCCACCGGCGATCGCTCGGTGAGAAACTCCTTCCTCTTTCTCTCGAACCCCTTTCTCTGCACTCTCTCACTCTCTCTCTCTCTCGATCTCTCCCCCCAATTTCCTTTTTATCTCTCCTTTTTTTCTTCTAACCCCTATTAAAAAGAAAGAACAAGTGCAGCTATTTAATTCATTAATTAGTATTTTTATTTATTATTATTAATATCATTATTTTGCCAACTACTATTGCCATTATTATGATTCTTATTATTATTAACATTGTTATTAATATTATTAAAACTTATTTTTGGTGGGATAATATACAATATCTATATTTTGACAATTTCAGACTTTTAAACTAATTTTCATGATTTTTCCAAAATACTTTACATATATTATTTTGACCCAATATTAGTAATGATCTTTTATTTCTGGTTATAATAGAGGTAGATATTTTCTTAAACATGTTTCAAATATTCATTAAAGTTTTAAATAATTATTATAAATGAATTTTTTGAAGTTTTAGATATTAGGTAAAATATTTTTTCTTAATAAAATATTAATTTTAAAAAAATACAAAATATATTTTTCCTAGATAGTTATGACTGTTTTTCTAAATGAGTATATATATATATATATATATATATATATATATTAAATTAAGAATTATCTTTTACAAAAATCAAATATTCCTCTTAAAATAGATGACTTCTGACCATGACTAATCACATATTTATTTTCTTCGGACCTCTTCTCATCAAACATGGCTATTGGACAAAACGGAACAGGTCGGATCATCGCACCACACCCGGCGTCACACCAGGCAAGATACCTTGCCATATTTAATGCTTACATTTAGTTGTATTTTATTTCAGTTATTGTATCTATATTTTTTGTTTATTATTTTCTTCTTGCATGTGGACCTAGAGTTAAGGGACTACCATCAACTTAGTGTATCTCATTAAAATTGTCACGATTGTATCACGCGAGTTGTGTGTGAGTTGTGAGTATCATGTAGTGGTCACTTGCGTGTTGGCTGATCACCCGTGCGCATGCGTAGGAATAACTGTCAATAGATGCATGTTAGAAGACTTAACAGTTATTGAATATAAACCGTGTTGTGGAAACGACATGTGTTGGTGTATCGTGGTTATGATGCATGTATAGTATCATTGGGGGAGGGGACAGCTACTAGCGTAGGGGCTACATTTATCTTTTACACACATTTGTTGGCCGATAGTGACTCTTATGAGCGCTACCTTCTGCCCCGGGGCCGATAGCGACTCAGATGAGCGCTACTTACTGCCCATGGCCGATAGTGACTCGGATGAGCGCTACCTACTGCCACTCTTTATTTACTCTGCTGATCCTACAGCCCCTACGTAGAACATTGTCCTCAAGGTGCATATCACATAGATGGTTAGGGACCCTGTTATGTTGTAGTTTTATAGTATTTACATTTGCAGTTATAATGGCATGTTCTTCCTGTATCTTGCTACGTCCCTCTGAGGACCTGGTGATTTCTCCAGGTATGTTTTGTGACTTTCTGTAGGTGCTCTAGCTAAGGCCATGATTTGCGCTCTATTCCGTCGTAATGATTGCTTTTGGACTCGTCATTTGCTTCGCTCTACCAAATCAGTTATTTGTATATTTCTTTCTTATTTAAACTTGTTAGTAGTGGATATGTCTCTGCCCAACGTTTGTACAAATGACTATTTGATTATATCATTAAAACTTCATATTTGTGGATGAGATTTAGTTTGAGCATGGCTTTTTATATTTTACAATTTATGTATACATACGAGCCGTTCATTTACTCATATGTATACAGCTGGCATGATATGTATCTAGTTCCAAGTATTTTAGGACTGGGACGTTACACTTATGCGGCTCAGTCACAAAGTATTCATGCAACTCAGTAATGAGGCACTTATGCGGCTTGGACTCGAAGTGCTCCTGCGGCTCGAGATATGAAACGCCCATGCGGCTCAATCAGAAGACACCTACGCGGCACAACTATGCAGTATTTATGCAGATCAGTCCTGGGTCATTTATGCAGCACTTATGCGACTCAGCTTATACGACCCTATCATACAGAAAACATGTGGTTCAACTGAGATAGGGTACGCATCAACCAAGCTTATTGCACAGAAAATGATATAGTATTGCACAGAAAATGATATAGCACGATCCTGCACATAAAAACATACGACATGACCATCGTCTTCTCACTGTCCTTACCTTTGATGGGAGGGTGTACGTCGGAATGAATGAAAGGAGAGTCCGTCGCTCTCTACGGAGAAGCAAGCCCCTTTCCTTTGGCCGCAATCGACTTGGAAGCTTTTGGAGCCATTAAAGACAGGAAGACGAAGATGAAAGAGAAGAAGGTAAAAAAGAAAAGTTTTCTCTTCAAAATAACCCCTATTTATAGGGTTTCCAAGAAGTGTGCCGCTTTGATTCTCGAGATCATTAAAGATAATGATGACGTTTAGGGATTTTATCCCTAGTAACCGTCAGCTTTAACTCGGAAAGAGAACCCAAATCCGAAATCGAATAAGGAAAATTAAATGCAGTAGACAGCTGGCAGGCTCTCTGCGGCTCAAAGTGTCCCTATGGCTCAAGATTTGTTCTGCGGATCAGGATTTTCTTGCGACTCAAGATCTTTCTGCAGTTCAAAAAACTTCCTGCAACTTGAAGACTCCCTACGGCTTGACATATTTTTATGCTTCTTATTCAAAGTATTCCAAATTTGCAATTTGAAAATTTTGAAGGGGGTCTTGTAGAAGCATGAAAAATATAGGGTTCATACGGATTATAAATCGTCGCATCGGTACTTTAGACCAAACAGGTCCGCATAAAGGAAAGCCGTATGACTGGTTCAATGACATATGCGGCCCGTTGACAAACAGCTGCAGAAGGAAGATATGCGGCCAAGAGGAGGAGTTCGACTGATAAAGATGACAAGTCCTGACAAAACTGACAAAAATGACAATTCTGACACTTCGACAAAAAAAGATAAGACGTGAGACGTCGCCCAAAAGCAGGGTTCGTACGTCTTCATGCGGCCATAAGAGTGTCATCTAAGCCGCATGAACCTTATGCGTCTCAGACTTATGCGGCCCCAAAATCTCCAAACTTCATACAGCCAAGAGTAACTGTGATCCAAGCCGCATGAGCTTTATGCGGCCAAAATACAGATCGAAGACTGAGAAAGCTATGCAGCTCCCCGCAACAGGACACGTGACAATCTGACAAAGTCCCTAACTACCCAGATTTGCTGCAACAAAATCCCAACAAATCGACAGATGGTAGCCAAAGAGCGGGTCTTTGCGTGCTAATCAGCCACATGGCTGCAGGCTGTCTATGCGGCCCAATATATATTTTATTATAAATAGCAGGGTGCCATTCTCCTGCAAAAGGCTGGCAACTTTCAAGAAAAAAAGAATTTCTTCACGAGCTAGAGACTGCATCAGATAGTCCACGGAGTAAGGCAGAGTTGATAGCACTTTCCCGAGCCTCCACCATCACCCCCCAGAATCAAAACTAAACAATTGTAGTTAGATTATTTCCTAGGATTTCTTTCTAGGCTCTTCTTTGTACAATTGAGTTTGCAATCAATTTCAGTATTCTGTAATACCTGCCTTTGATTTTTTATGGCAAACACAAACAATCTCAAAAGAAAACAATATCTCAACTTGTTACAATTCAAGTTCTAAAACATGAAAACTAAACCAAGTCTACTAGCTAGTCTTCCGATCACTCCTGAGTGTCGGGGCCAAGGGTAGCTAAGCCATCTCCTGCTCCAAGGCAAGTAGGGCAAATGTCCTCAGGGCAATCATCTGTAAAATTTTCAACAAGTCTAATCAGGACAGGAATGAGCACAACTCATCTAGAAAATCCAAGTAAATGACAGAGAACTATAAAGCATTTATAGACAGTTTTATTGACGAACATGGTAGTTTATATTCAGGTGATGGTATAGAGAAACAGTTAAGATACAAGGAAAGTAAGGTAACTCAAACAAGAGAAGTTTAAAACCCCTAAATTTCTACTATTTTTTTATAAATTTGGTACTGATTTTTTTATTATTTTGTATTTATACGTTGCATAATCGTATTGTACGTCGCACGCAAAATTTTATTTTTCGTAATTGCTCGACGAGTGCGAATATGTGCGAGCATACATATTTTTTATTTAAAAAATAATTTTCTATTTTAAAGTTTCAAAATATTAAATATAATAATTATTTTTGCTATCATTTCCAAGTTGTTATTTTATTTACTAAAAGCCTTCATTTATGCAGTTATTAATAATAAATTATATTCTTATTGTATACTAGAAAAGCATAAATATTACTCGTGCTTACATATATATATTTCATAATATTTTATTAGTTTATTTTTAATTAATAATGTATTTTCAAAATTTATTATTATTATTATTTATGACAAATATATTTTTAGATTTATGGAGTTATTGTTTAATTAGTTATGGTAATAAAAATTTAACTTATTGATTTGATTTTTGGATAATTGGAGATAAGATTTTACTTAGATTTAAACTATTAGATTTTATGGAATTTGTTTTAAATTGATTAAAAAAAGGGGTGAATTATCTAAAATGAGAATTTAAATTCTCCTATGTCTTATCAAACTAGGGGATCAACCTCCTATATAAGAAGAAGCTCCAAATTCTATTTCTTCCATAATCCCACCAAACCAATTCCACCACCATGACTGTGCATCGTGTCCGTGTCTCCATCTTCTCTACTAATTCCTCCATCACAGTTACATTTACATCTTCTTCGTGTCCATATTTCGGATATGATTCCTAACTAAAGCCTAGACCCTAGCCTACAACCACCTGGCTGCGTAGCCCCTGCCAACACCATTGCCTCCATCATCTGGTCTTCGACATCGCGATCACCGCCGTATCCGCATTCCTGCCCAGATACCACCAGACCTTCTCCCCGGACCTCCAATCCACCACCCATCGCCATTAGCTGCGCTCGGCAGCAGGCTACACCCGTCTACAGAACCACTTACGCAAAGTCGATCACCCCCGCCATCGTCATCACTCCCACAAAAATGAATAATACACACAACTACAACACTGTCGTTCCCGGCCGGCGACCTCCCTGCCAGCCGTCAGCACCACCACCCGATCACGCCACCGTCGTCAGCACAATCAACCCGACCAACACCACCCAGACTACCACCCCGTCGCCAGCACCCACTCGCCGGTGACACATCAAAACCAAAAATCTATAAATAATAACATCACCACCCTTACCTATCTGATGTCGTCGTCAGCCAACGTTCACCGACCCCACGCTATCGAGTCTTCCCGAGCCGACCTCGACGATCGCAACTGTAACGCCCCAGTCCCAAAATACGTAGGACTAGGAACGTAGACATGTCAGCTGTATTCATATGAAGTATACTCCAATATATGGAAGCCTTGTATAAATACATAAGCTGTAAAATACAGTAGAACCATAACTAATCTCATCCACACAAAATAAATGAAGAGAAGATCTCATATAATCAACTATGAAATTGTCATTTGGTACATGTAGTTGGGCGGAGACAAATCCACTATCAACTATGAAAAGAAATACATAACAAAGGAAAGATTTTGGTGAGCGAAGCGAAGACGATCCAAGTGCAATCATCCTTGTAGAGAAACAATGATCACGGCAAAAGCTAGAACACCTGCGACAAACAATAGCACACACCTAGCGAGATAACCAGGTCCTCAGAGGGACGTAACAAGACATATAATATCATGCCAATAACTGAATAATAAAGCTCAACGGAAAAGTAAATGTGAGTACACAATTAAAGGTCCTTAACCATTCTATGTGATCATGCAATTTGAAGACAACGTTCCACACAAGGGCTCCCGAAGCTAGAAACACGGCGCGTTAGCGTTTCAACCAAGGCACTAGTGGCGTCTAGAGAAAAGTAAATGCACGGCCCATTAGCACTCGAGCGAGAACTAAGGGGCAGCTAGAGAAAAATAAATACACGGCCACTAGCTCTTGGGTGAGTCACTAACGGCAGCTAGAGAAAAGTAAATGCACGACACATTTGTGTTTCAACCGAGGCACTAGTGGCATCTAGAGAAAAGTAAATAAATGCACGGCCACTAGCTCTCGACTGAGTCACAAATGGCAGCTAGAGAAAAGTAAAGGTGTGAAAGCCCCCGCGCCTAATAACTGTCTTCACCCTCCCCATGCACTACTCGTGCTGAATCCACATCACGACATTCCTAATAACTGCTAAGTCGCTAAGTCTGCAAGACAACCATAACTATTTAGCAGTTATTGCCTATCGCACGGTATGTGCGCACCAATGGCCAGTCGATACGTACGTCCGAGATCTATATGAGACTCGTGACTCGTGATACACAAGTGTCGGGCCAATGAATGCGACACAAACAAAGGTAGTCCTTTAACTCTAAGCCATATGCAACTAAAATATAATAATTTGCAAGTACAATTTATATATTCTAGAATAAGTAAAAACATGTATGATATTGAGCTAGAAATTAAACAGTGAAGGCAAGGTGTCTTGCCTGGTAGAGCGCCTGGTGTGCTGCAATAATCAAGGTGGCGTGAACTGCGACTTCGGTGCAACAACTATGCATGGTGCCCTCTGATGGTGGCACAGACAGTTCCATTGGGTCCAGAAGGGTCAAGTTGGTTAGGTTTGGACATATTGGCGAGGGAATATGAATAATGGAATTTGTCACGGACAAGAGGAGAACCGAAGGAAACTTGGGGAAATAAATACATTTACTATTGTTGAAATTATTTATAATACTTGAAAATATATTACACTAGTCAAAATATGTTTTTAGAGAGAAATATTATTTTAGCTCAAATCAATATTTTCAAACATAGTTTTGGATAAATACTAAACAATTTTTTAGAAAATTAGTTAAGGCTAAAACCAAATTTGAAATCAATATAGGCAAAAAATTCTATTATTATAAATTTGGCAAAATATTATCTATCTTTTATGATAGCAATAAATATTTTAGTAACAAAATAATATCAATACTTAGTAAATATTTTATATAAAAAAATATGAATTAATATTAATACTGTTAATGAAACAAAAGGTAAATCTACAAAAAAGTACTAAAAAGTTTTAATAGGGAAACCACATTGTTGTTCCCTCTTTAAGACATTTAAAAATAACAATAATAATAATAATAATAATAATAATAATAATAATAATAATAATAATAATAATAGCATAATAATAATAGTAGTTATAACAATAATACTAATAATAATAATGATAATGATAATGATAATAATAATAATAATAATAATAATAATAATAATAATAATAATAGTAATAAATAATAATAGTAGTAATAATAACAGAAACAAATAAAACGAAAAATACAAAAATAAACAATCAAACACTCGGTCAATTCCTCATTAAAGAGGAGAGAGAAAAGGAATGGGGAATGGAGAAAGGGAGCTGGAGGACGAGAGGGGAAGAAGGGGGCTGAGGTCGGGCTCCGGCGGAATGGTGGTGGACAGCGCGCGCCGGTGTGATCGACACAACGACGGAGGAGGGAGATCGATGGGGTGCGCTGCGCACGCTCGATGCGGCGCCGGTGTTGGCTTAGGGAGCTGCGGATGAGGGTTTCAGAGGCGGAGGAACACTCGGGTGGGTGGAGGTCGCCGGCGAAGGTCGTGGCGCCTCGGGTCGTGGATGACGAGAGGAGGCAGGAGTAGTTAGGGTATGCGGGGGAGACTCAGGAAAGGGAGGAGTGGTGGCGACGTGGCCAGGCGCGGTGGAGGACGTCGCCGGCGGAGCTGTCGGAGAGAAAAGGACGAGCTGGGGAGAGAAGCGGCTAGAGGCGGCGGTTTGATCGGAGAGAGGAAAGGAGAGGTGAGGAGCGGAGGCTACGAAGGGGCTCCGGCGAGGAGGAAGCCATATCGGCGGCTGCGCATGGCGGTGACATGTGCGGAGGGCCGTTTCTGGAGCTCACCGCTGGGCGGCGCACCGGTCGCCGTCGGCGCGAAGGGCGATGCTTGGACGGCTGCAGCCCGAGGAGGAGTGAGAGAGACGGCCGCGCGGTTGCTGCACACGCAGACGTCGATCGGAAGGGATCTGGGTCCCGGCACGGAGGAGATGGTCAGGTGACGGACCGGGATTTCGTGCGCGGCTGCCAGCGGACATGGAGGGGCGAGGCGACGAGGTACGATACCAAGGAGGAGGTTAGGGTTCTGTCTTTTCCCTCTATTTTTTCCTTTTTCCTGAGTGTCGGTGGATGGATGTGACGGAGTTGGTGGTTTCGGGGCTGATGGCAGTGGTGGCGGTGTTGTGTTGATAGTCGGGAGTTGGGACTGGTCGAGAAGTGGCTAGGAACAGGGGTACGGTGGTTGTGTCGGGAAGATGGTGGGGGTGACGAGTTTTTGGCGAGGGGCTGCTGTGGCAGTATTTGGGAGTTGGCCGGAATCGGGACTGGACGGTGTTGGCGGTGGAAGTGGTGGTTGACGGCTTGGACAGAAGAGGAGGGTGCGACGTGGTCGAGGGTCGGGCTGTGGGTGGTGGAGGCAGAGGGTTAGGATTAGGATTAGGGTTTTGAGTTTGGATGAGTCGTATCGGGTATGTCTGACACGACGGGGACGGGGGTTCGGATCTGTCAGACCCGGGGTGGAGTATTGTATTTGTACAATGAAATACGTAATGGATGGGACATGGACACGGTCATGGACACGATGCACTCACTTCTGTGGTAAAAATTTGTTGTGGATGAATAATGAATTGGAGGAGTACCTGCCTATTTATAGGATGTGGGAATTCCCAATTGGATAGGATTAGAATTTTGAATTCCCCATTTTGATAAATCTCTACTTAATTTAAATTAACTCAATAAATCCAAATCCAAATCTAAATCCAATTTAAATCTAATTAAATTCTTGGTTTAAAATCAATGGGACAAATCAAATTTCAAACGTTTTACTATTTAAATAAATCCATATATTTAAATCAAGATTTAATTTGCAACAATAATTTTGAAATATATTTTTCAAATATCAATAATAATAATTTTGAAAATAATAAATATTTTTAAATATCTTTTCGAATAATAAAATATTAATATTAATAATTTCAAAAATTAAATAATATATAAATTTAATTTAATGTACCTCATATGCAAGGTATATAAAATAGTTTTTTTCTAAATTACCACCAATAAATAAATAAAAATAATAATAAGATTTTGGTCATCTCAACACTCAACTTTAAGCAAAATACAAATACAAATAATTATTTATATTATTTGAATGATAAAATAAAAAAAATGTTTTTCAAAAATATATGTACGCTCGCACATATTCGCACTCGACGAGCAAGAAAAACAAAATTTCGTGCGCGACGTACAATACGACTACGCGACGTTCAATACAAAAATTTAAATCAATACCAAATTTAATAAAAAAAATATAGTAGAAATTTAGGGGTTTTACATCCTACCCAACTTAAAAGAATTTCGTCCTCGAAATTAAGAATTAGTAGGGGTGAGAGGACACAAGGGGGTATCGATGGGAAACAATCTACAACAAATCATGTCGTAAGCAATCACGATCTAGATCATAGAGAAAAAAAACAATACGGTATGGTCATAATCGATATGATGGCTTAGAGGAGTTGTAGTACAACGCCTTCGTCCTTCTAAAACAGGTGAAGGCGAAAGCAATAGGGAGTTCAAAGACGATGATATCGAAAACGAATACGTGGTTCAAATGCGACCGAATTATTTCAAAAAAAAAATTCAAGACAGTTGTGGATGAGACTCTAGAGGGCAAGTTTAACTATGTCCTCATCCACGTAGAATGATAGATAAAAGCGAACCAAAGTGCACTTGGTTGATCAGACCATTATGCACCGATTCTGATTAGACAACATGCTAGTAAGCGCTCAAGAGCATATGTCATGAACAAACTCGATAAAGAATAAGCTTGCAAAAACTAGGCTACATTAGCATCATTACTCAAAACGGTAAATACATAGGTACGAGAGATTAAGATTTAAAGAAGGTAGAATGATTCTAAGTCATACAGTCGTCCTATAGTCTTCTTGTCCAAGTCCTTGGTTGGCTAGACGGGTTAGGTCCTCTAGATTCTAGGGTCTAAATATGCTTGCTAATATAGGTCACTAGGTCAAAGGGGTTGCTAGTTCATAAGGTATTCTACCCAACTTAAAGAATTAAACTAATGGTGTTTTCGGACAACTAACTAGTAGGGTCGATCTCTAGCAAGCACGAAGGAAAGATAGGAATAGGGATGGAATGAAGCAAGCAAGATGCAATTGATGAGTCAAACGGTAGATAAAATCAAGGAAAGAGGTCAAGTATGTGGATGAGATCCTAGACTTCTAATCCTATACGCAGGCTTGCTTGGTACGGTAAAGTAACCAAACAATTTATCTTGACCTGCATGGGCCACCACAAAAACATGTAACGCCCCAGTCCCAAAATACGTAGGACTAGGAACGTAGACATGCCAGCTGTATTCATACGAAGTATACTCCAATATATGGAAGCCTCGTATAAATACATAAGCTGTAAAATACAGTAGAACCATAACTAATCTCATCCACACAAAATAAATGAAGAGAAGACCTCATATAATCAACTATAAAATTGTCATTTGGTATATGTAGTTGGGCGAAGACAAATCCACTACCAACTATGAAAAGAAATACATAACAAAAGAAATTTTTTGGCCAGCGAAGCGAAGACGATCCAAGTGCAATCATCCTCGTAGAGAAATAATGATCACGGCGAGAGCTAGAACACCTGCGACAAAGAATAGCACACACCTGGCGAGATAACCAGGGCCTCAGAGGGACGTAACAAGACACATAATATCATGACAATAACTGAATAATAAAGCTCAACAGAAAAATAAATATGAGTACACAATTAAAGGTCCTTAACCATTCTATATGATCATGCAATTTGAAGACAACGTTCCACACAAGGGCTCCCGAAGCTAGAAACACGGCGCGTTAGCATTTCAACCAAGGCACTAGTGGCGTCTAGAGAAAAGTAAATGCACGGCCCATTAGTACTCGAGCGAGAACTAAGGGGCAGCTAGAGAAAAATAAATGCACGGCCACTAGCTCTTGGGTGAGTCACTAACGGCAGCTAGAGGAAAGTAAATGTACGGCACATTTGTGTTTCAACCGAGGCACTAGTGGCATCTAGAGAAAAGTAAATAAATGCACGGCCACTAGCTCTCGACTGAGTCACAAATGGCAGCTAGAGAAAAGTAAAGGTGTGAAAGCCCCTGCGCCTAATAACTGTCTTCACCCTCCCCATGCACTACTCGTGCTGAATCCACATTACGACATTCCTAATAACTGCTAAGTCGCTAAGTCTTCTAAACAACCATAACTATTTAGTAGTTATTGCCCATCGCACGGCATGTGCGCACCGATGGCCAGTCGATACGTACGTCCGAGATCTATATGAGACTCGTGATGCGTGATACACAAGTATCGGGCTAATGAATGCGATACAAACAAAGGTGGTCCCTTAACTCTAAGCCATATGCAACTAAAATATAATAATTTGCAAGTACAATTTATATTTTCTAGAATAAGTAAAAACATGTATGATATTGAGCAAGAAATTAAACAGTGAAGGCAAGGTGTCTTGCCTGGTAGAGCGCCTGGTGTGCTGCGATAATCAAGGTGGCGTGAACTGCGACTTCGGTACAACAACTATGCATGGTGCCCTCTGATGGTGGCACAGACAGTTCCATTGGGTCCAGAAGGGTCAAGTTGGTTAGGTTTGGACATATTGGCGAGGGAATATGAATGATGGAATTTGTCACGGACAAGAGGAGAACCGAAGGAAATTTGGGGAAATAAATACATTTACTATTGTTGAAATTATTTATAATACTTGAAAATATATTACACTAGTCAAAATATGTTTTTAGAGAGAAATATTATTTTAGCTCAAATCAATATTTTCAAACATAGTTTTGGATAAATACCAAATAATTTTTTAGAAAATTAGTTAAGGCTAAAACCAAATTTGAAATCAATACAGGCAAAAAATTCTATTATTATAAATTTGGCAAAATATTATCTATCTTTTATGATAGCAATAAATATTTTAGTAACAAAATAATATCAATACTTAGTAAATATTTTATATAAAAAATCTGAATTAATATTAATACTGTTAATGAAACAAAAGGTAAATCTACAAAAAAAGTACTAAAAAGTTTTAATAGGGAAACCACATTGTTGTTCCCTCTTTAAGACATTTAAAAATAACAAGAATAATAATAATAATAATAATAATAATAATAATAATAATACTAATAACATAATAATAATATTAGTTATAACAATAATACTAATAATAATAATGATAGAGATAATGATAATAATAATAATAATAATGATAATAATAATAATAGTAATAGTAATAAATAATAATAGTAATAATAACAAAAACAAATAAAATGAAAAATACAAAAATAAACAATCAGACACTCGGTCAATTCCTCATTAAAGAGGAGAGAGAAAAGGAATGGGGAATGGGAAAAGGGAGCTGGAGGACGAGAGGGGAAGAAGGGGGCTGAGGTCGGGCTCCGACGGAATGGTGGTGGGCGGCGCGCGCCGGCGTGATCGACGCAACGACGGAGGAGGGAGATCGATGGGGTACGCTGCGCACGCTCGATGCGGCGCCGGTGTTGGTCTTAGGGAGCTGCGGATGAGGGTTTCGGAGGCGGAGAAACACTCGGGTGGGTGGAAGTCACCGGCGAAGGTCATGGCGCCTCGGGTCGTGGATGACGAGAGGAGGCAGGAGTAGTTGGGGTGTGCGGGGGAGACTCAGGAGAGGGAGGAGTGGTGGCGACGTGGCCAGGCGCGGTGGAGGACGTCGCCGGCAGAGCTGCCGGAGAGGAAAGGACGAGCTGGGGAGAGAAACGGCTGGAGGCGACGGTTTGATCGGAGAGAGGGAAGGAGAGGTGAGGAGCGGAGGCTACGAAGGGGCTCCGGCGAGGAGGAAGCCACATCGGCGGCTGCGCATGGCGGTGACATATGCGGAGGGCCGTTTCTGGAGCTCACCGCTGGGCGGCGCACCGGTCGCCATCGGCACGAAGGGCGATGCTTGGACGGCTGCAGCCCGAGGAGGAGTGAGAGAGACGGCCGCGCGGTTGCTGCACACGCAGACGTCGATCGAAAGGGATCTGGGTCCCGGCGCGGAGGAGATGGTCAGGTGACGGACCGGGATTTCGTGCGCGGCTGCCAGCGGACATGGAGGGGCGAGGCGACGAGGTACGATACCAAGGAGGAGGTTAGGGTTCTGTCTTTTCCCTCTATTTTTTTCCTTTTTCCTGAGTGTCGGTGGATGGATGTGACGGAGTTGGTGGTTTCGGGGCTGATGGCAGTGGTGGCGGTGTTGTGTTGATAGTCGGGAGTTGGGACTGGTCGAGAAGTGGCTAGGAACAGGGGTACGGTGGTTGTGTCGGGAAGATGGTGGGGGTGACGAGTTTTTGGCGAGGGGCTGCTGTGGCAGTATTTGGGAGTTGGCCGGAATCGGGACTGGACGGTGTTGGCGGTAGAAGTGGTGGTTGACGGCTTGGACAGAAGAGGAGGGTGCGACGTGGTCGAGGGTCGGGCTGTGGGTGGTGGAGGCAGAGGGTTAGGATTAGGATTAGGGTTTTGAGTTTGGATGAGTCGTGTCGGGTATGTCCGACACGACGGGGACGGGGGTTCGGATCTGTCAGACCCGGGGTGGAGTATTGTATTTGTACAATGAAATACGTAATGGATGGGACATGGACACGGTCATGGACACGATGCACTCACTTCTGTGGTAAAAATTTGTTGTGGATGAATAATGAATTGGAGGAGTACCTGCCTATTTATAGGATGTGGGAATTCCCAATTGGATAGGATTAGAATTTTGAATTCCCCATTTTGATAAATCTCTACTTAATTTAAATTAACTCAGTAAATCCAAATCCAAATCAAAATCCAATTTAAATCTAATTAAATTCTTGGTTTAAAATCAATGGGACAAATCAAATTTCAAACGTTTCACTATTTAAATAAATCCATATATTTAAATCAAGATTTAATTTGCAACAATAATTTTGAAATATATTTTTCAAATATCAATAATAATAATTTTGAAAATAATAAATATTTTTAAATATCTTTTCGAATAATAAAATATTAATATTAATAATTTTGAAAATTAAATAATATATAAATTTAATTTAATGTACCTCATATGCAAGGTATATAAAATAGTTTTTTTCTAAATTACCACCAATAAATAAATAAAAATAATAATAAGATTTTGGTCATCTCAACACTCAACTTTAAGCAAAATACAAATACAAATAATTATTTATATTATTTGAATGATAAAATAAAAAAAATGTTTTTCAAAAATATATGTACGCTCGCACATATTCGCACTCGACGAGCAAGAAAAACAAAATTTCGTGCGCGACGTACAATACGACTACGCGACGTTCAATACAAAAATTTAAATCAATACCAAATTTAATAAAAAAAATATAGTAGAAATTTAGGGGTTTTACAGCAACCTACGCCAATCGTCACATTCGCCTCCGCCGTCGCTAGCTCCACCGGAGCAGCCTTGCGCGCCTCCTCCTAACCCCTCTCGCAAGCTACCAGCCGTACGCCACCTGCTCCCTGCTTCCCCGTCGTGACTGGATCTAACGCCCGGCAGCTGGATCCGCCGTCGAGCGGAGACGCACACAAGCCGAAACCCCCCTCTGCCACATCCGCCGTGCCTGAACGTGCTGCCAGCCGTCGTGCCCCCTTTCCTCCGCCGCGTGATGGCGAGCCGCCGTGCCAGTAAACCCTCTCTGACTCCCTTCCTCTTCCTCCGCCGCCGCGCAAGTGAGACCCCATCCCCGCCTAGTTCCACCGCCCTCCGTGCCTCGCTCCCGCCGACGAAGCTCTCCCACGCACGCGTTCTCCAGGACCTCTCCAGACCTAGCCCGGGGGCGCAGCCACACCGTGCGAGGACGAGCGACCTCGAACCAGCGAACCCAGCCCTGACCGACCGACCTTTCTCTCCTCCGCTCCTTCTTCTCCTCCACTCCTTCTGCCCCCTTCTCCTTCAGCAGTTTTTTTTTTGTAAACAAATTGTTGTCTCTCTCTCCCTCGGAAGAGAATACACCAGTAGTACACTTTTTATTTCAATTTTTATTTATTATTTTTTATTTATTTCTATTGTTATTTTTGTAATATTAGTAGACATTATTTATCAATTGTATTTTTAGTTTTTTTTATATATGGTAACATAATTAGTATTACTAATTGTAGTAATATTATTTTTGGAAGATTTATATAGCCCTAATATTAATATAATTGTGAAAAATATGTTATTTGATTATTTTAGGGTACTTATAAATATTTTGATCTACAAATTATTATTTGGCAAAAGTTAGTTGGTATCCGTAAATCACTTTGCTAGATTTCAGTTTCTTCTAAAAATTTTTATACAATAAGTTTCAAGTCCTTTCAAGTATTGTTTTTGACCATAGAAATATAGTTTTCAAATGATAAATCGGTTTCCAAATATTTTTAAATATTTTTCTAAATTATTTTTTTACTAATAGTTTTCTATCTATAAAATTCTTTTGTCAAACTTAAAGTAATTTTAACTAATATATTCCTATCAAAAATCTTATTTTCTACAAACGTAGCGTTTTTGCCGAAAACGATTTTTCTTGACTTTAAGCATTTTTAAGTATTTTTCCTATAAATATTTTGACTCGTGAAAACTAGATTTTAGGAATTATAAAAATTTTCTAAAATTCGTATATATAATATTTATTCATTATTTTTTGATTTTTCTCCTGTCCGTAACCAATCCTATTATTCATGCTCCCTCGCTAATTCAAGCCTACTTTATGTCTAACCTAACTAATTTGACCCTTCTGGACCCAATAGAACTGTCCGTGCCACCATCAGAGGCCACCTTGCATAGTTGTTACACCGAAGTCGCAGTTCGTGCCACATTGATCTTTGCAGCACACCAGATGTACTTCCAGGCAAGACACCTTGTATTTACTGTTTAATTTCTTGCTCAATACCATGCATGTTTTATTTCTTATAAGTTGTTCTTTCAAAACTATATGTAGTTGCAAATTACTATACTTTATTTTTCTTTATACATTTGGCCTAGAGTTAAGGGACCACCTTTGTTTGTGCCGCATTCATTGGCCCGACACCTGTGTGCCACGATGTCATGTGTCTCATATAGATTCGAACTTACGTACCGACCGTACATCGGTGCGTACAGGACGAGCATTAGGATATAACTGCTAATATAATTACTTAGAAGACTAAGCGGTTATTAGAAATATCGTGGTGTGGATTCAGCACGAGTAGTGCATGGGGAGGGGAAAGACAGTTATTAGGCGCAGGGGCTTTCACACATTTATTTTTCTCTAGCTGCCATTTGTGACTCAGCCGAGAGCTAGTGTGCCGTACATTTATTTATTTTTCTCTAGATGCTACTAGTGCCTCGGTTGAAACACAAATGTGCCGTGCATTTATTTTCCTCTAGCTGCCGTTAGTGACTCACCCGAGAGACTAGTGTGCCATGCATTTATTTATTTTCCTCTAAATGCCACTAGTGCCTCGGTTGAAACGCTAACGCGCCGTATTTCTAGTCTCGGGAGCCCTTGTGTGGAACGTTGTCTTCAAAAAGCATTTTCACATAGAATGGTTAAGGACCTTTATTGTGTAGTCACATATACTTTACTGTTGAGCTTTATTTATTTAGTTATTGGCATGATATTATGTGTCTTGTTACGTCCCTCTGAGGACCTGGTTATCTTGCTAGGTGTGTGCTCTTATTTTTCGAAGGTATTCTAGCCATGGACATCTCTATTTCTTCGAGGATGATTGCAATTGGATCGTCTTCGCTTCGCTCGCCAAACTCGTTTCATTTTCATATATTTCTTTTCTTGCTTGTTGGTAGTGGATTTGTCTCTGCCAACATATTGTATCAAGACAATTCATAATCATTATCTGAAATCTTTTATTCTTTTATTTTGTGTAGATGAGATTAGTCATAGTTTTACTGCATTTACAGCTTATGTTTCCATACGAGGTCTATGTACTTCGTATGAATACAGCTGGCATGTCTACGTTCCTAGTCCTATGCATTATGAGACTGGGGTGTTACATGATAAGTCCAGACAGTAATGAAGACTGTAAAATAAGATTCTAGCTAAACTAGAGTAACATGATAAGTCCAGACAGTAAATGTAAGACAAGTATAAATCCTATGTAAATCCAGTACGAGACGAATCTAATACAAGATGAATCCAGTACAACATGATTCTAGTCAGTGATCAAGAATCCAGGTGAGACCAGCTATATTTTAACAGTGTATTTTAAAATACGAGATCGACATGTAAACTGCTGTAGGTATCAGGCACATCACTCACTGATCAGGCAAGGGATGGCTATACTTCCAGTAGATTCTAGTTTAGAGATTCCAGATTTTGTGTATGTCTACATGTCTTACTCAATATTTCCTCGCTCCGCAATACAAGTGAATACAGAATTCGACACGAGAACCGAGATGAGTCCAGCCAAACATGATGATACCAACAATGATTCCAGAATGATTCCACTAATAGAGGCCAGACAAGATGGTATCTGTGTCGCATACATGAATCCAGAAATATCCATACGTGTTGTAACAGAGAATCATGTAAAACTAACTAGAACTGAAGTACAGTAATTGACAAGTAAATGAGAGAAGTATCAGAGAATGTACTCGCCTTATACCCTGTGCAACTGATAAAAATAGATATCTGCACCAGAGTCACAATATCCTATATAGAGCAGTACAGGTTATAATGTGTTTAAAATAAGGTAAAAGAAGTTTACGATGTAATCTACATGATTTCTAAGCCAATCTAGGTCAAAGTCAAACTTAGTCAACTCTGGGTCAACCCAAGTCAACTATAGGGAAGATACCTATAATATATATACAATCAAGTAAGTATATATGAAACACATAAGGTAAAGAAAAGAAAAGGAAGGAAATAAAATAGGAAGATAGGGACTGTCCCAACCAGTCCAAAACTAAAATGAATAACAATACATAGGTACATATATATATATATAAAGACATAGAGAGGGGGACTAGGTTAACTGCATATATATAAAGAGATAGAGAGGGGGACTAGGTTAACTGCATACTTGAACATATGAGTGTGTGTGTAGATGTCTTAGTTCATGAAAACAAGAGAGCAGTAGCATATGTATAGGGAATTCTCAGGTTTTAAGGCTCTGTCCTTTAAACAGTAGGATAGCATATATGGGGTTTCATTTCAGTTTTCAGAAGAAAAAAAAGGGCTACACATGTGTGTGTGGGTATGTTTTCAGGTTACAATAGGTTAATAAGGTGTATGTGCAATGTGACAGGGTTTTGTATACAATGCAAGTAGGTTAGTGTTCCACATATACAGGAATGTACGAATGCAAGGCAAGTTTACATGCAATGAGGTGTACATGCAATGTACAAAATGTCAAGTACAGTGAGATAGTTAATATGCAGTGAATGAGTGAAGAGTGCAATGGTAATGAAGTGTACATACATACATTTATATACTAACACAAAATCAGCTTTTGATATTCAAAGTTAACATGTAAACTAATATGAAATCAAATTCATATTTTTTCATACAACTCAGTTTTGCATTAAAACCAAACATTCATTCTCAGGTATCTACTGCTTTCTCTCAAACCAAACCCACATCTACCAATCCATTTTTGAACCCAAATGAAATCACCAACATCATGTAGACATGGAAATATACATTCAGTTATTATCCTTAAAGTTTAACATGTAACCTACAAATTTAATTTAGATTCGAAACAATTTTACACATCAATTTTAAACAAAACCCATTCCCAGATTTCATAATCCTGAAACCATCTCAGGTTTCTCAACCAATTCACAAATCTCAGTTTTTGTATCTCATTTCAAATCAAAAACCTGTTTTCAAATATAAGCAAGGGGTCTGCTGCAGTAGTCTGAGTGTCGAATGAAGTGTATAGAGGATGTGCCAATTATGGAAGAGTGTGTCAATGTAGTGCATGCATGTAGTGTTAGAGTGTCACAAAGCAGTGTGTTGTCCAGTATTAGACTGTGTCAGTAAAATATTTCGAAAACACCAAATCAAAATCCAACCCAATAAAACCCAAAAATAGTTGTCATACAAGATGTGCCTAAAGTCTATATGTCAGGGGAGGGTGTACTCGTGTCCAACAAGTGGACACGAGGTGTCCAACAAGTGGACACGAGGTGTCCAACACTACATGAATACACAGTATCAAAACTGTGCAGAATACAGTATCGTGCAGCCATGTCATGTCCGATTGGACACGACACAGAGCTCGAGACGTATCGAGCCTGTGCATACACGTTCGCCCAAGATAGGACTACACGCTCGAGTGTCTACAATGTGTCCACGACATGCGTACACTCGATACAGATACCGTATTAGTGCACGTTTTTCACCTGAACCAGTATTTGCAAAACTCTTGCACGTGTCATAGCGTGTCCGACAAGACACGAACAGCTCTGGCACTTGGGGGCTGACTTGTCAGTCGTGGCCCCTATGTCCATGCCAAGTGGCATACGACCACGTGGCCTATGCTGCGAGAAAACACCCCCGAGCAGCACGGCACGCGCGCGGCTGCTCGTGCAACGTATTCATGTCCGTTTTGGACATGGACACGACACGACACAAAAATTGACTCAGTCCACACTAAATCCAAAGCACATGCATAGGGCTACAAATTCAATCAAATATATTTCAAAATTATCAAAATAAATTCTATTGTGGCATTCTAATAAACACTTACAAATAGAAAATGATACGTGTCCGATACGGACACAAAACCAATACAAAACTTCACCAAACACACCACAACTAGCGAACACCTAGATCTAGGCTATCATGCAAATAAATCAAGTTAAAATAATAGTTTGAGGTGTTTACCTATAGAGTATCAATCACAAGGAAAAAGCTCCAAATAGGAAGATTCCTCTTACAAGCCAAAAGCTCCAAATTATACCAAATATGAGATTTCTCTCCATGAACAGCAAATAGAGTGGGATTAGGTTCTAATGCAAGAGACTAGAGTCAAAAATGAATTGAAATAAAAGAGTTATGAATTGGGGAAGAAGGACCAATACCTCTTTCTTTCCAAAAGTTGTTTTGATGCAAAAGAGACAAGAACTAGGAAGAGAGATTAAATAGGAGGATTCCCTATGTGGCCGGCCATGTAAGGAAGAGATTGGGGTTAGGGTTGTGGCTAATGGGCTTGGGCTATGTTTCAATACTAAAAGAATCATTCCATAAGTCAAAAGTCCAAGAACCTAAATCACTTACTCTCTATATGAAACTTGATTCAAATAAGTCAACTTGAGTCGACTTAAGTTAGACTAGGGTCCTACCATGCTAAGAAAGTCACCATAGCTAAAGTCAACATCTAGGTTAGTCTCCATAGTCTTAACTAGCAAAGGTCAAAAATAACAATCATCATTCAAATAATTTACAAATAATTTCCAAGAAACCAAAATGCCCAAAATATCCTTCGGCCAAAATGATAAATAAAATATCCTAATCACATGGTTAGGCTCTAGGTCAAGTAGTCTCTAGGCTTTCACTAGAAGCACATCAGAATCACAAGTCTTGACTTAAAACAGTTTTAAATTGATTAAAAATCATAAAAATTCATAATATGATATAAATACAAATAAATAAATGATTATAATTACAAAAGTTCAAAATTATCCTTATTTGGAAAACTGGGTGTTACACCAAAGGGGGAGCGGTTGTGTTGGAGTCCGTATTGACTGCGTGTCCCAAGCTTGTTTGTCCAGGCGTCCTTGTCGGTTGGGTCGGCATGGACGCTTTGATTTCGTCTACTGACTTGACCAAGGACAGTAGCATGGCTTCAAGTACTTCTAGATGGTATCGGTCAGTAGGCGCTTCATGATCCTCGTCGGCCATAAAGTAGGTAGAGATGGAAGGGATCGTAGCAGAGGTGCTCTCTGTGTCGTACCCTTGTATCGAAAAATCGTCAGAAAATGTCAGAATGTCTTCCTCCTCGGACTCGAAAAAGGTGCTACCCTCTGTGCAGGAAGCCGCATTGTCTTGGCGAAGGGGGTCATCCTCAGGGACGTCCACGTCTGTCGCATAATTCCAGTGGATCGCTACCCCCTGTGTATGCTCTTGGAATACCGAGTTGTCGCATACTTTGAGGGGACTGCTACCCCCGATCTCATCTACCCCTAGGGAGGTCAAGGGTGCACCCTCAGGTGTTGGCAGCTTCTTTTTGGATCGAGTGCCTAGGTAGACACCCCTGTGGTTGTCGGTGGCAGTCCTCCAGACGAGAGTTTCCTTACAATACTGGCGAAGATTGTCGGGCTGGAAGAGCCTGTCTTATTCCCTCCCTTGCCGAGAAGAACCTTCCCGGTTGAATTACAGGAGGCGAAAGGAAATTCCTCGTCTTCCGGGATTTGTACCTGTTTTTCAAGTTGTTGTTGGAAAGGTGCTGGCTGCTGTAGTCATTGGAAAATGGACTGTCGATCTTCAGGTGTTGTCGACTTGTCGCAGCAGCAGTTGATGATGACTTGGGTGCAACGACGTCCCGAGAGGGGCTCATCGCATGCCAAGGTTTCTTCTTTCTACTTGCATTTATGAGTAATCACCTCACGCAAGTCGATAGTAGGCTGATCTACCTTTGCATCCAATTTTTGGACTCGGCTATCCCGAGCACGCGGGTGCGTAGGTATCATATTTGCTCCCTGATCTGAGTCTAGTAAAAGCACTTGCTCTCGATCGTTGAATGAAGACTTTTGAGACCCATCATGTCCGTTAGCCCTGGGGGACTGGACGTGGGTGGTTTATTACAACTTTCCATCAGGAGCCCGTATAACAGTTAACGGTGCCCGCTGACGGTCAGCAACTTGCACAGTTGACTGGGTTTGTTGGCCCGTACTGCCCTAGACTTTTTTGACTTAGCACCCGAAGGTGCATAGTAAAAAAAAAGTCCAGGTTGATACATCCCACATTCTCAATGGGCCGCATAGAGTCGGATCCGCATGAGAGACGGTCGAACACAGAGCTTCTGACAGGGCCGCATGAGACACTCTGTCTATGGCCAGGATTGGCTGCCGTATGGTCCATCTGCCTGCGACCAGGGTTGTCACCCCCAGTTTTCAAGAACAAGGGTATTTTGGTCATTTTTTACTTTAGAATAATTTTAGAATTATTTATTTATTTATTTATGATATTATTTTGGGGTTATTTGAGTCGGGTTTAAAATTTAACTCAATACGACTTGTATCGGGGATCCGGGATAGCTTTGACTCTAGTGGGACCCACTCTTTAGTTAGGCATAGCCCACATGATAATATTTTAGTTAGTATGTTAGACTAATTATTCATGAGTAGGTTTGGTTAAGTTAGAGACTTAAAACTAGACTAATTTAGCCTCAACCTAAAACAAATTTTTAATTAAATCAATAAGAGACAAGTGGGGGTATTTTTGATATTAGCAAATAGGGACACCTGGCTTGGCTTGGCTGGCCACTAGAGGGATATGCTTGAGCATTTTTATTTTCTATTATCCACAAAAACTCTCTCTCTTGTTCTTCCCCAAATTAAAGAGGAGCCTCCATTGATTTCCACCTTAAATTAATCCCTTTCTTCATCAATCCTCTTCTTTTCTTCTCTATTTTCAATCAAGAGGAGAAGCTAGCTAGTTTGGGGAGTTTTGGATCTTGTTCGTGTCTATTTGGAGGTCTCTTCGTGTCGGTGTCTTATCGGGAGGAGTTTCTTTGGTTTTGATCTACCGGAAGGTATAATCTCTCCTCTATTTCACTCCTACATGCATTTAGGACCATTTTGAATCCATAGGAATGACCTCCATGTTTGTGTCTCCATTTATGTCCACTTTGGATCCATTTGGAGGTCATTAGGATGTGTCCATGTTGAGTTTTGTGTCCAAGTGGGAAACTCCCAATTTTGGACACACAAGTGTTTGATGTATTGAGTGAATAATTATTTATGACTTTAATTTCAGATTTTAAATGTTGTTCTCAATGTATCATATTGTATCTTAATGTATCGTATAATATATATATATATGTATATTTTCATTGTTCCATATATTTTGTGTATGTGTGTCTATATATATAATATATATATATATATAATATATATATATATATATATAAAAAAAAAATATATATATATATATATATATATATATATATATATATATATATATATTTTCAACTGTACTGGTGGAGTGAGCTTCTCGCCCACCCATATAAAATCGACACGTTTATTTTACTTTGTGCAATACAAGCCCCTTTACGATTGTCTTCCTAGTCTTGCCTTAGGATCAATTTTTATGACAGACGCCTTGGCATACTTGTGTCTGAGGACCATCTCGTGCTTGCAACAACAATGTTAACTCATACTCTGCCTCTAGACCCCCTTTTCGTGCCAACAACGTTAACATATCAAGTCGTGTTTGCCTTACGGCCATAATCAGAGACACAACTACACGATAAGACCCAATTCTATTTCCATGTGACCGTGCTACCAATCCATCGTACCGTGCCTTGCACTTCGGTGAGACTAAACCACATCGCCGTCTCGTGGCCCATACTACTTTGGTGACCAACTAACCCAATCGAGACTTGTGAACTTAGTGTCGCTCAATCGACTTTGTCTTACGGCAGTTTCCTGACTTAAACTCCACGACTCAAACCAACTTGTGTTATGACAGCGTAGTCGTGCCTCATATTTGAGGCCGTGCCCAGAAACTCAACGTAACTTCACCAACTTGCCCTACGGCCCTTTTCGACTTAACTCGCAATAACTCAAGCCTAACTCATGCAACTCTATGCCAATGACTTAACACTCGACGCTACATCTCGTGTCGAAGCAAGTCGCTTTCGTTTTATCCAAATCTTAGGCCCAAACATTGTGTCTTCTAACTGCATACACATTCAACTCAACTTAGTCCAAAGGCACACACACGGATTGCCGCCCGTGCCGACACATCTATATGAATGGTCACTGGCATTAAATAGCCATCGTGGACGTAGCCTGGCATTCGGGACCCTTGTACCGCAGGTAGCGATCCCCGATGCAAGTCCCCGACCTACCGATTACTTCATACCCAGCTCGGCTATAACCTGTTTCTTCCTAGGATGAGTCGGTCCCGTGGCCCGGGTTGCCGCTCGAAGAAACCATCGCCCTTGTCGACAAGTTGTCCATGACCACGCGCATACGCTAACTTCTAGACTTAACGTAATTGTATGGTCTCATCATCATCAATTAGTTCCTTTGCTTTACTCTTTTCACTTTTCACACTTCTTTTGCAGAGCCCCAAACCAGGGTTGCTTCGGCGACTGAACCACAGTCCCAACATATTTTCTCTCGGCGAGACTTAACATTCTTTGAAACTCCGGAAACGGCTACTGCATAGCCTTCCCACTTAACTTGAATATAACTTGTTCCTTAAGTATCGACAGACCGTGGCTAACTTTCCACCGAACCAACCGTGTCTCGTGACTTAAACCAACACATGTTCTACGCAACGCTATCGCCCAGGTCATACCTCATATGTCGGGACTTGGGATCGTGGGACTATTTAACTTGACAACCGCAGAATGAGCAGGACAACACTTGGAATGACTTAGGTCGACCGGCATAACTTTGCCTAACTTACTCAAGCCTACAACTTAACCCGAGGGACGAGCAAAGGCTATGCCAAGCCTTGCGCAGTGGAAACGTGCATGCTTTATCGAGCATTTATGCGGGCGACGCCTATGACTTAGGCAATTTCATAGTTTTGTGTCAAAGACCAATTTTCCTTCTTCCAAGCCACGGGACGAAGGAACGAGTGTCATTTTTCAAAGCACGCCGTACACCAACTCTGAGCCGACCGTGGGACATTTTCTATGTTCTAAACTCGATTCGATCTGTCGGGATTATTTCCTTAGCTATGTGGATTCGTCTCTTTTATTATCAAGCCTACTTGTGCATTTGAAAACATGCATTTTATTATGTGTAGGCAAAAATGAGGCAAGTTCACCGAAACTATCCCACCTGAGCGATGTCTTCGAGTCGTTGTTGTAAGGCCAAGTTCGAACGTCGTCGGCGTTTCGATTCCTCCGATTGACTGAGCGGGACAGGGCACTACATCATACACCACTCAGAAAAAGTTTCGTCCTCGAAACTTACTGAGTACACTTATCGGCTTATAACTTAATCCAATATCCTACGTTTCTCGCACACACTACTCTTATGCGTTCCTTCAATCCGAGCCACGCTCGTGCTTATCGCTAACTTAGTCGTAAGGCACACCAACTGATCAACCAATATTCAAACTCGTCTCAATTCAATGATCCCATTACCATCAACATTTCTTCGAAACTCGTGATCTCAAAATCCTCGACACTTTCCCGTTCCTTAAGTCTCACTTGATTTAACGTATCACTTAGTTGGATCGTGCACATATTCCAGGCGTCCCCAAAAAAAAAAAAAAAAAAAAAAAAATATATATATATATATATATATATATATATATATTGTGTGTGTATGATCTAAATATATTTGTTATGGAGTGTGTGTGTGTGTGGAAGTATATATATATATATATGTTAGGTGTGTGTGAGAGAGTGATAGAGAGAGGGATATAGAGAGTGAGAAGATAGTGATAGAGAGAGTGTGAGGGGAGATGGAAGTGTAGTGAAGGGAGGGATTAAGGACAGCAGTAGCAGGTAAGGGAGTAGCAGCATTTCCTTGGCAGCAGCAGGGAGGAGCAGCATTCGCTTGGGACTACTGCAGTAGCAGCAGGTAGGACTGCTGCAGTAGTAGCAGTGTGATGGAGGAAGGGGCAGCCTCTTCATTCCAATAATTCAGCCATCCCTTCATTCAAACATTCAGCCATTCATTAGCCCCTTTCATTCAGTCCATTCACTCATGCATCCATCATTCATAAACTCATACATTCATTTATACATTATCCTATCCATTCACAAATCCATTCATTCAACATTCACTTCACCATTCATTAATTCATTCAGCCACACACTCATATTCATGCAGCCCCTGTTATCAAATCCATTTATCCATACATTCAGCCACTCACCCATACTCAATTCAGGCTTCCACATTCATGCATCCATTTCGACCATCCATAAATTTCAGTCATCTATCCATTCCCTCCATTCACCCAACCATGTATCCATTCAATCCATTCAATTCAGCCACCCATATACATTCAGTCATACATTCATTAATCCATACACTTGTATCCCAAACCATTCACCAATTCATTCATCCACCTATCCACCTATTCATGTATATCCCCATTCACTCATATATCATCCAGTCCCTCCACATTCATTAATCTATTCATTAACCCATACATTCATCCATCCACTCATTTTAGCCATCCACTCATTCATACATTATTTATTCATTTACCATTCATACATTATTCATCCATTTTAGTCCTTTAACCCCTTTGTGTGTGTGTATTGTGTGAGTATCTATGAAGGGTTTAATAAGAGGGTATGTTAGAGAATATAGCTAGTTAAGGTAATTACCTATAACTAAGGTATGAGTTTAAGATATTAAGATATGGTTAGAATTTGGTTCCCTTGGTTGGTAATGGTTATGATTAGTGATCTTAGACTAGTTTTGACCTCGGTTGACCGTTTTGACCAAAAGTCAACGAAAGTCAATCGAAAGTCAAACTTAGCCTAAAAGTGAATAGAATTGACCGAAACCAAACCAGAGTTGACCAGTCGACTGACAGTCAACAGTTGGTGAACATTAGCCTAGTTTGACCTAGGATTGACCTAGAGTTGACCATGGTTGACCAGTTGACCAAAAGTCAACTGTAAGTCAACCTTTGACCTAGTTTGACTTGGATTAACTTCCTGTGACCTAGTATGACCTAGTATGATCTAGTATGACCTAGTATGACCCAGTTTGACCTAGTTTGACTTAGACTTGCATATCATTACTTAAATTAGTTTTCCTTTCATTATAAAGCCCTGTTTGACTTATAGTATCTCACATTTAGGTTTGTGATTACTCTGAGCATCTGTTCACCTTATCAGCTCAGGACCACAGGCGAGTACATTTACTGATAGCTTTTATTGTCTTGATATCTGCTATATTCGATTCAGTTGTAGTGTCTTACTTGATTTCCAGACACGATAGTTCATGGACTAGTATATGTTGGATCATGACATGAGATATTGTTCCTAGATTTTTTTGGTATATTGGTATATTTTCTTTCTTGTTCTCCGTACTTGTATAGACAGCGATTCCTAAGGGGACTTGCTACCCTCTTATGGAATCCCGTGTCATGACGTGTCATGTCCCGATCCTTTATACTATTCGGGGATGGGGTAAAGCCTACTTGTTCTATACACTTGTACTTGTTACTTGTTCATAGCTATACCTTCGCTCACGACGGATAAAGCCTGACCCTACTTGTTCATAGCCTTCCATGGTGGCCGGCCTGATCCTGATCCGTTGTACACTTGTTCATAGTCGGTCAGATGGAAAGCCTGATAATGATTCCCAAGCCGATCACATAACGCTCTAATAATTCAAAGCACATTTGATATTTATTTTATTATAGGAGGCTAAGTTATGTTCAGGAGAAGGTTACAACCCCGGTCCTTGTTTGGTTTAAGGGTTGTAACTCGGCTTCCGAATAGTTCCCAAGTCATCATATAAATTATCGTCCTATTCAGTACTCACATCCTGTTATATATTTCCTGTTGATTTTATCTTGTATTTTACATGTTCTATATGCTCTTATGTTATACCTTGATTGGAGGCTAAGTTCTGTTCGGGAGAAGGGTTACAATTCCGATCCTTGTTTGGTTTACGGGTTGTAACTCGGCTTCCGAATAGCTCCCAAGTCATCCTATATATTTGTCTTATATTTCATTATGATTGTTTCTTATAGAATTTGTTAATTCATATGGAACTGCTGTTAATGTTTGTACTTGTTCATTTTTCTGACAGGATACCGCTGATATATTACAGATGATTCTGAGGCAGACTGTTCGACCTATTATGGGGTCGGGATAGATGAGGACTTAGTCCAGGATTGTGGCCTGATAGTTGAGCCACTAGACTTTGTACACCCAGAGTAGTATAGCTTAGTTAGGTTTGCCTGGACTGCGATCCAGCTAGTACTTTCAGACTGTAGTATTCTATATTATATTTTGGGACTCTGTGATATTATTTATAGCTCTTGGCTTGTGTTGAATCTTGAACTTATTTCCTATTTTTACTTCTATCATATTTCCATTCTGTGCTATCTACCTTATCTTGTGATTGAGTTATGCCATATTATATTCCTCTGTACGGAGATAACAGGTACCTTTATACTGTTTAGTTGTAGTATTTACAGACGTCATATACAACGTTCTACCGCCGATTTTGCGGCGTAGGCTGGACGTACCCACGTGCTCGTGCCCCTAATCAGGATGTGGGTCGTGACACATTTTTGTGGTGGCCCATGCAGGTCTGTGTCCCAGTTAGTGCGATCTCGTATTGGTGCTCGACTTAGAGTACTAATTACAAGCCTGCGATTAGGACATAGGATCTAGGATATTATAGGAGTTACTCAATCACATTTGAGGAAATTTTTGATCTTTTGATTACCATGACAACTTTTTTGAATTAAATTTAATTGTTCTTCTTTGATATTCCCTATCATATTCCATATTAATTCCTTATTTCAATCTATCCTCAGGATGACGATTACTCGCTCTCAGACAGCAGGATCTAGTGCTGTTCCAGAGAGGCCCGATCCGGTAGGACCTCCACCTCCGGCTGAGGGAGCTGCAGTTAAGGGAGTTGCCACCTCAGTTCCTGCCCTTCAGGCGGGAGTAGCAGCGACGGTTCCAGGAGGTCTTCCACCTCCAGCTGCGGGACCGTCCATAGTCATTCCTGATACTCTTCTGCTGCCGCCTCCACTACCGACTGATGCACAACAGATGATGGCCCTTCTACAGCAGATGTTGCAGACCCAGAGGACCCAGGCCGAGGCACAACAACATCAAGCTGACGCATCTCACCACCAGACAGAGGTGTTACGGCAGAGCATGGAGAACTCCCACCAACTGGCGATGGCAGCAGTTAAGAGGGTTATACCGGGTACAGTTCAATGTGCCATAGTTCAGCAGCAGGGTCAGGGAAGGCCTGGCATATGTCTAGATTTTAGGATGATGAACCCGAAGGAGTTCAAGGGTACCGAAGATATCTTGTATGCAGATGACTGGTTGGAGGATGTTCAACGGAGCCTGGAGTTAGTAGAGGTCCCGAAAGGGCTTCGGGTGACTTCTACGGCGAGTCAGTTTTTCGATCTGGCCTTGACTTGATTTTGTACGGATCCTCGTACATCGGTGAGGGGTTTGACATGGAAGAACTTCAGGCGGCTCTTTAAGGAGAAGTTCTACCCCGATGTGGCTCTGACAGCTCTGGAGGGCCAGTTCGTCGGATTGGTGCAGAGTTCTTCCGTCTGAGTAGGTTTGCACCAGATCTGATCTAGAATGAGGGGTATAAGGCCTGCAAGTTCCGGAAGGGTCTTATTCATACGGTTCGTACTCGTACTTCCGGGCGACGCGATGCGACCTTCGAGCAGATACTGATAGAGGCGCAGATAGCAGAGAAGGACTTCAGCCTCAAGCCGAAGTGGGACAGCGATGTTCTTGGAGCGAGCTCTAGTGTGGGGTCGGCGAAGCGTCCTCACTTCCAGCCGAGATAGATTCAGCAGCAGTCTCAGTTACAGCTTCAACAGGTACCAGCACATGCCCAACAGCAGCAGGGTCAGGGCCCGAGGCAGGCCATACAGTGTGCTTTCTACGAGAAGTTGAAGCACACCCGGAAGGTTTACAGGATGAGGCTGGGAGTGTATTTATTTTGTGGAGCTTCAAATCACCAGATAAAGAACTGTGCTGCTCGTACAGCCAGACATACAGGCCAGGACAGAGTGCAGCAGGCTAGAGGACCAGCAGCTCAGCAGAGAGGTCCTCCACTTCAGATCCAGCAACAGCACTTCGTACAGCACTAGAAGGGAGCACCTGTGGGCAGGGTGTTCACCTTGACAGCAGCAGAAGAGGTAGAGCCAGTGGGTGATGTTGTGGCAGGTCACGTTCTCTTTGATTATTTCTCTGCTTTTACCTTGTTTGATTCTGGTGCCACTCATAGTTTTGTGTCTGTTTCTTTTGCTCTAAGGCACAATATTATTGCTGAGTATATGGGTTGGACTTACAAGATATTGACCGGAGGAGGCATTATACTGGTTAATAATATTTGTAATAGGCGGAGAGTTACTTTAGGAGGCCGAGATTTGAATGCATGCTTGCTCGTAATGCCCCTTTCGAGGTACGATATGGTACTCGGAATGGATTGGTTGAGCATGCACCATGCAAGTATAGACTGTAGAGGAGGTAGGGTTCGATTTAGGCCACCGGGAGAGCCAGAGTTTATGTTTGCCAGGAGAGCATCTGAGCCCGAAGATGGGTTCTGTAGAGCTTTGCTGGCGGGGTAGGCATTGCCGCATCCATTGATAGCTGATTTTATGGATGTCTTTCCCGAGGAGTTGCCTAGGATGCCGCCAGATAGAGACGTTGAGTTCTCTATAGACTTAGTGCCAGGCACTGTGTCGATTTTATAGCATGTCTATAGGGTCAACAACAGCGAGTTGGCAGAGCTGAAGAAGCAAGTCGACGAGATACAGGACATAGAATTTATCAGATCCAGTTCATCACCTTGGGGTGTGCCAGTTCTATTTGTACCGAAGAAGGATGGTACGATACGCATGTGTATCGATTATAGGGCGCTCAACAACCTCACTATCAAGAACAAGTACCCGTTGCCGAGGATTGACGACTTGTTCGTTCAGTTGAGCGATGCGAAGGTGTTTTCGAAGATAGAACTGAGGTTCAGTTATCATCAGCTGAAGGTAAAGCGGGAAGACGTTCCGAAGACAGCTTTTCGGACTCGGTACGGCCAGTACGAGTTCACTGTCATGCCATTTGGGTTGACCAATGTCCCAGTAGTGTTTATAAACTTGATGAACAAGGTATTCCATCAGTACCTTGACAAGTTCGTGGTGGTCTTCATAGATGATATCTTGGTCTACTCAAAGATGCTTGAGGAGCACGAGGAGCATCTGAGGATTGTGCTCGAGACTCTGAGGAGGGAGCAGTTGTACGAGAAGCTTTCGAAGTACAAGTTCTTCCTGGACCAGGTTGAGTTCTTGGGTCATGTTGTGACTGAGCTCGGGATCTCTGTGGACCAGAAAAAGATTGCGGCGGTGGAGTCTTGGTCTACACCCAGTTTAGTTGTCGAAATTCGAAGCTTTCTGGGTTTGGTTGGCTATTATCGGAAGTTCGTCCAGGACTTCTTACAGATTGTGGAGCCGATGACTAGAATCACCAGGAAGGACGTAGAGTTCGTCTGGACTGAGGAGTGTCAGGCCACTTCGATGAGCTGAAGAAGAGGTTGACATCAGCTCTGATCTTGACATTACCGTCTGGGATCGGTGGTTTCTCGATCTACAACGACGCTTCTGGCAGGGGTTTGGGTTGTATTCTTCAGCAGCACGGGAAGGTAAATTGCCTATGCATCTAGGCAGTTACGTCCTCATAAGAAAAACTATCCGACTCATGATCTGGAGTTGGCCGCTGTTATCTTTGTCTTGAAGTTGCGGAAATACTACTTGTATGGAGAGCGGGTTGAGATCTTCACTGATCACAAGAGCTTGAAGTACGTGTTTACTCAGAAGGAACTGAACAGGCGGCAAAGACGGTGGCTCGATCTGATGAAGGATTTTGATATTGCCTTATAGTACCATCCAGGAAAGGCCAACATAGTTACAGATGCCTTGAGCAGGTATCCAGTAGCTATGTATCTGACAGCAGATCGCCATCTTTTGCCTGACCTGGACAGTTTAGGAATTGAGGTGATTATTCTGGGCATAGAGGTGCCGATATGGGGCTTACAGATTTAGTCTGAGTTGATGGACAGAGTCAGATCAGCACAGTATGATAATGTTGCCCTGAGGAGCATCAGGGATCAGGTGCGGGCTGGGTTGCTCGATGATTTCTCTATTGCCGAAGATGGGTCGATGCGGTACGGTACTAGACTGTGCGTTCTAAGTGGAGAGCTTCGGGAGGAGGTTCTTCAGGAGGCACATCGCTCTCAGTACTCTATGCATCCTGGGGCCAACAAGATGTACAGAGATCTGAGGGAGCACGTTTGGTGGTACGGCATGAAGCGCGAGGTAGCTTAGTTTGTATCTTACTGCTTGGTATGTCAGTAGGTGAAGGCCGAGAGACAAAGGCCTGGTGGGTTGCTACAGCCACTACCCATTCCTTAGTGGAAGTGGGAGAACATCACCATGGACTTTGTGTCCGGACTTCTACGATCTCCTGGAGAAAAAGACGCGATTTGGGTCATAGTTGATAGATTGACCAAATCGGCCCACTTCTTGCCTTTCAAGGTGGGGTTGTCTACGGAGAGGCTAGCAGAGCTGTACGTTCGTCAGATCGTGAGATTGCATGGTGTTCCTGTTAGCATAGTTTCAGACCGGGATAGTCGTTTTACTTCCTACTTCTGGAGGAGTTTGCAGACTAGCTTGGGTACCTCGCTCAAGTTTAGTACCGCTTATCATCCCCTGACAGACGGGCAGTTAGAGAGGACTATCCAGACTTTGGAGGATATGCTTCGTACGTGTGTGCTTGAACTCGGGGGTTCTTGGGAGGATCATCTTTACCTGGTAGAGTTTACTTACAACAATAGCTATCAGGCTAGTATAGAGATGTCGCCATTCGAGGATCTATACGGACGGAGATGCCGTACTCCCTTATAATGTGATGATGTCAGCGAGAGAGTGTTGCTTGGACCGGAGATGGTAGTGTATGCAGCTGAAAAGGTCAGGTTGATTAGAGACAAACTTCGGGTGGCTCGGAATAGACAGCGGCATTGGGTCGATAGCCACCGGAGACCGTTAGAGTTTGAGGTTAGTTTCAGTTCCTGTTGTGATGCTTGTGATTGTTTGATTATCTTGTGTGCTGAGTTTGTTTTATGTCTAGGCTGGTGCTTTAGTGTTCCTGAAGATTTCTCCGACATGGGGCACGATTCATTTTGGCGGAGGCAAGAAGCTTAGTCTGCGCTACATCAGACCTTTTACTATCCTCGAGAGGGTCGGTACAGTGGCTTATCGACTAGACTTGCCACCTACGCTAGAGGGGGTGCACAACGTTTTCTATATGTCGCAGTTGAGGCGGTACGTGGCAGACCCCAGCCATGTATTGGACCATTCAGCGATCGAGGTTGGGCCTACTCTTCACTATCCAGAGCAGCCAGTGAGATTCTGGATCGTAGGGAGAAGGTGCTCCGAAACTAAGTTATACCCTTGGTTCGTGTTGCATGGAGGCATCACTCTCCAGGTGAGTCTACCTGGAAGAGAGAGGACGACATGCGGGAGCGTTTCCCTTATCTCTTCGAGCCCCGAGGTATAATTCTTTTGTTTCTGTATGTTATTTCGGTGAGTGTTTGTTTTAATTTTGGGGACAAAATTTTTTTAAGGTGGATAGATTTGTCACCCCCAATTTTTAAGAATAGGGGTATTTTGGTCATTTTCTACTTTAGAATAATTTTGGAATTATTTATTTATTTATGATATTATTTTGGGGTTATTTGAGTCGGGTTCGAATTTTAACTCAATCCGACTTGTATCGGGGACCCGAGGTAGCTTTGACTCTAGTGGGACCCACTCATTAGTTAGGCATGGCCCACATGACAATATTTTAGTTAGTATGTTAGACTAATTATTCATGAATATGTTTGGTTTGGTTAGAGACTAAAACTAGACTAATTTAGCCTCAACCTAAAATATATTTTTAATTAAATCAATAAGAGACAAGTGGGGGTATTTTTGACATTAGCAAATAGGGACACCTAGCTAGGCCTGGCCGGCCACTAGAGGGACAGGCTTGAGCATTTTTATTTGCTATTATCCACAAAAACTCTCTCTTTTGTTCTTCCACAAATTAGAGAGGAGCCTCCATTGACTTCCACCTCAAATCAATCCCTTTCTTCATCAATCCTCTTCTTTTCTGCTCTATTTTCAATCAAGAGGAGGAGCTAGCTAGTTTGGGGAGTTTTGGATCTTGTTCGTGTCCATTTGGAGGTCTCTTTGAGTCGGTGTCGTATCGGGAGGAGTTTCTTTGGTTTTGATCTACCGGAAGGTATAATCTCTCCTCTATTTCACTTCTACATGCATTTAGGACCATTTTGAATCCATAGGAATGACCCCCATGGTTGTGTCTCCATTTGTGTCCACTTTAGATCCATTTGGAGGTTATTAGGATGTGTCCATATTGAGTTTTGTGTCCAAGTTGGAAATCCCCAATTTTGGACACACCAAGTGTTTGATGTATTGAGTGAATGATTATTTATGACTTCAATTTCAGATTATAAATGTTGTTCTCAATGTATCATATTGTATCTTAATGTATCATATAATATATATATATGTATATTTTCATTGTTCTATATACATTGTGTATGTGTGTGTGTCTCTCTCTCTCTCTCTCTCTCTCTCTCTATATATATATATATATATATATATATATATATATATATATATATATATATATATATATATATATATATATATATATATATATAGTGTGTGTGTGTGTGTGTGTGTGTGTGTGTGTGTGATCTAAATATATTTGTTATAGAGTGATCTAAAAATATATATATATATATAGTGTGTGTGTGTGTGTGTGTGTGTGATCTAAATATATTTGTTATAGAGTGTGTGTGTGTGTGGAAGTATATATATAGGTTAGGTGTGTGTGTAGAGAGTGATAGAGAGAGGGATATAAAGAGTGAGAAGAGAGTGATAGAGAGTATGAGGGGAGATGGAAGTGTAGTGAAGGGGGGAATAAGGACAGCAGTAGCAGCTAAGGGAGTAGGCTGCTGCCCTTGGCATCAGCAGGCAGGAGCAACATTTGCTTGTGACTGCTGCAGTAGCAGCAGTGTGGGGGGTGAGAGGGGCAACCTCTTCATTCCAGTAATTCAGCCATCCCTTCATTCATACATTCAGCCATTCATTAGCCCCTTTCATTCAGTCCATTCACTCATGTATCAATCATTCATAAACCCCTACATTCATTTATGCATTCACCTATCCATTCACAAATCCATTCATTCAACATTCACTTCACCATTCATTAATTCATTCAGCCACACTCTTATATTCATACAACCCCTGTTATCAAACCCATTCATCCATGCATTCAGCCACTCACTCATACTCAATTCGGCCTTCAACATTCATGCATCCATTTCGACCACCCATAAATTTCAGTCATCTATCTATTCCCTCCATTCACCCAACCATGTATCCATTCAATCCATTCAATTCAGCCACCCATACACATCCAGTCATATATTTATTAATCCATACACCTGTATCCCAAACCATTCACCAATTCATTCATCCACTTATCCACCCATTCATCCATATCCCCATTCACTCATATATCATCCAGCCCCTCTATATTCATTAATCCATTCATTAACCCATACATTCATCCATCTACTCATTTTAGCCATCCACCCATTCATAGATTATTCATTCATTTACCATTCATACATTATTCATCCATTTCAGTCCCTTAACCCCTTTGTGTGTGTGTTGTGTGAGTATCTATGAGGGGTTTAATAAGAGGGTATGTTAGAGAATATAGCTAGTTAAGATAATTGCCTATAGCTAAGGTATGAGTTTAAGATATTAAGATATGGTTAGAATTTGGTTCCCTTGGTTGGTAGTGGTTACGATTAGTGCTCTTAGACTAGTTTGGCCCTCAGTTGATCGTTTTGACCAAAAGTCAACGAAAGTCAACCGAAAGTCAAACTTAGCCTAAAAGTGAATAGAATTGACCGAAACCAAACCAGAGTTGACCAGTTGACTGAAAGTCAACAGTTGGTAAACATTAGCCTAGTTTGACCTAGGGTTGACCTAGCGTTGACCAGGGTTGACCAGTTGACCAAAAGTCAACTTTAAGTCAACCTTTAACCCAGTTTGACCTAGTTTGACTTGGATTGACTTCCTGTGACCTAGTATGACCTAGTATGATCTAGTATGACCTAGTATGACCAAGGTTGACCTAGTTTAACTTAGACTTGCATATCATGACTTAAATTAGTTTTTCTTTCATTATAAAGCCCTGTTTGACTTATAGTATCTCACCTTTAGGTCTGTGATTACTCTAAGCATATGTTCACCTTATCAGCTCAGGACCACTGGCGAGTACATTCACTGATAGTTTTCATTGTCTTGATATCTGCTATATCCGATTCAGTTGTAGTGTCTTACTTGATTTCCAGACACGATAGTTCACGGACTAGTATATGTTGGATCATAACATGAGATGTTGTTCCTAGATTTTCTTGGTATATTGTTACATTTCCTGTCTTGTTCCCTGTACTTGTATAGAAAAAGATTCCTAAGGGGACTTGCTACCCTCTTATGGAATCCCGTGTCATAACATGTCATGTCTCGAACCTTTATGCTATTCGAAAATGGGGAGTTATTAGTGGTTGTGTGATAAAAAATCCCTACTTGTTCTATACACTTGTACTTGTTACTTGTTCATAGCTATACCCTCGCTTACGATGGGTAAAGCTTGACCCTACTTGTTCATAGCCTTCCATGTTGGCCGGCCTGATCCTGATCCGTTATACACTTGTTCATAGTCGATCAGATGGAAAGCCTGAGCATGATTCCCAAGCCGATCACGTAACGCTCTAATAATTCAAAGCACATTTTATATTTATTTATTAAAAGAGGCTAAGTTCTGTTCAGGAGAAGGGTTACAACCCGGTCCTTGTTTGGTTTAAGGGTTGTAACTCGGCTTCCGAATAGTTCCAAAGTCATCTTATAAATTTTCGTCCTATTCAGTACTCACATCCTGTTATATATTTTATGTTGATTTTGTCTTGTATTTCACATATTCTATATGCTCTTATGCTATATCTTGATTGGAGGCTAAGTTCTGTTCGGGAGAAGGGTTACAACCCCGGTCCTTATTTGGTTTACGGGTTGTAGCTCGGCTTCCGAATAGCTCCCAAGTCATCCTATATCTTTGTCTTGTATTTCATTATGGTTGTCACTTATAGAATTTGTCAATTCAGATGCAACTTCTGTTAGTATTTGTACTTGCTCATTTTCCTGACAGGATACCGTTGATATATTACAGATGATTCTGAGGCAGACTGCTCGACCTATTATGGGGTCGGAGTAGATGAGGACTTAGTCCAGGATTGTGGCCTGATAGTTGAGCCACTAGACTTTGCACACCCATAGTAGTAAAGCTTAGTTAGGTTTGCCTTGACTGCGATCCAGCTAGTACTTTTAGACTGTAGTATTCTATATTATATTTTGTGACTCTGTGATGTTGTTTATAGCTCTGGGCTTGTGTTGGATCTGGAACTTATTTTCTATTTTCACTTCTATCATATTTCCATTTCGTACTATCTACCTTAGTTTTATCTTGTGATTGAGTTATGCCATATTATATTCCTCCGTGCGGAGATGACATGTACCGTTATAATTTTTAGTTGTAGTATTTACAGACGTCATATACAATATTTTACCGTCGATTCTGCGACGTAGGATGGACGTATCCACGTACTCGTGCCCCTAATCAGGATGCAGGTCGTGACAAGAGTTGTTGCCGTATGGGCGATCTCCCTGCGGCCAGAGTTAGATGCCGTATGGGCGATCAGTTTATGGCCAGAGTTGGTTGCCGCATGGGCCGTCGGTCTGCGGCAAGAGTTGACTGCCGTATGGGCCATCTGCCCATCTCTCTTATGCGGCCTCTTCTTCATCCACATAGATTTCCCTTGTGCCCCTTAAAACTCAGCATCGTAGTGTTTTCTTTTGCTGGATTTGGAGACAATGGGGTTATATGCGATCGAAAACAAGGTCGCAGGAGAGTCTTGATCACCGTCTTGGGCCGCAGGAGGAGCTTCTTCGAGAACTGGTTGGAGGCAACAGTTTTGTGCTTCGACATGCTGCGGGCTCTCTTTGGGTTGGCTCGCTTCTGCGATGGGCTGGCGCTCCCTTCAGAGAGCATTTCTTCGAATGCTCGTTGGTCAAATCGAACCACGAGCATTTGCTGTAAGAAGTCGAGCTTGGATGCGTCAGATTGCATCACCAACTTCTCATTACAAGAGAAGGATGTCTCCAGCAGAGTCGCCATCGTGTTTGCCATTAAAATATCAAAGGCAAGTATTACAGAAACATTGAAATTGAATGCAAACTCGCTTGTACAAAGAAAAGCCTAGAAAGAAATCCTAGAAAACAATCTAAGTATAATTGTTTAGTTTTTGATTGTGGGGGGTGACGGTGGAGGCTCGGGAAAATGTATTAACTCTGCCTTACTCCTTGGACTATCCGACGCAATCTTAGCTCTTGAAGAAATTGCCCTTCGTGGGTTGCCCGCCTCTTGCAGGGGTGTAGCACCCTGCTATTTATAGTGATATGTGTTTTGAGCCGCATAGATGGCCCGTGGACACGTGGCTAATCAGTACGTAAAGGCCCACTCTTTGGCTGCCAGCTGGCAATTTGTTGGGATTTTGTTGCGACAAATCTGGGTGGTTGAGACTTGGTTAGCCTGCCATGTGTCCTATCGCAGGATAGGATTAATCTGCTGGAGTCATTTTGAGCCGCATAAGTCTTTCAGTTTTCGGCAATGCTGGACCGCATAAGACTTATGCGGCTTAGGTTGCAGTCTCCCTTAGTCCGCATGTAGTATAAGGACTTTTGAGCCGCATAGATTCTGTATTTTTGGCAGCATAAAGCTCATGAGGCTTAGGTTACAGTCACTCTTGACCGTATGAAGCTTAGAGACTTTAGGGCCGCATAGGTTGAGCCGCATAAGGTTTATGCGGCTCGGGTAGCAATCCTTCTGGCCGTATGACTGTGTCTAAGCAATGAACCCTATTTTTTGGTGACATGACATTTTGTCTGATCACGTCTTATTTTTTTGTCAGAGTGTCAGAGCTGTCATTTTTTTGTCAGTTTTGACAGAGTTTGTCAGCTTTGTCAGATAGACTGATCAACTTGGCCGCATATCTTTCTTCTGTGGCTTGAACCAGTCTGTTGTAGACGGGCTGCTGAATCTGTCATGCGGCTCTCCTATATGCGGACCAGTTTGGCCTAAAGTACTCTACGGCCAGTTGTGATCCGCATGGACCCCATATTTTCCATGCTTCTGTAGAAGCATGAAAATTTTAGCAAATAGGAACATATGCGCCCAAACCAATGAGGACATATGCGCCCAAGTCATCCTGTGAAGCTCTATGCGCCCTGTGGACACACACAAAAAAGAAGAAGAAAATGCTGCCTTTTCTTTTATTGGCGCAAGGCACCACAAATCGAGTACGCCTGAGAAATCCTGCGCTGAGGATCCCCGAGTACAAAAAAATTCTGGAGAATGTGACGATAGAGATCGAACGACATATGCTCCTTCACTCTGTTGACACTTCGATTACAAAAGTGGTAGAAAACCTAAGAAAATTGCTAACTCTCGGCTCACTGGCAAGAAGTGCATCAATTTGGCTTTTGAAAATGCTCTCCATTCTGTGTTTTGAAGAGGGATGAGGTCCCCCTTTTATAGACGTTCTTGAGCTGGAATGATGTTATGCGCCCACATGAGGAAACACGCTGGTTTTTATGTGGACGCATGGTCCTGCTTTGGGCGCATAGGATGTAGGCGCATACAGGCTACGAGGTCGTGGGTTGGTCGTGGTGTTGACATGGCCGCATGCTTCGGTGTACGACTGCTCGTGGAGACTGATGTGCCCGTGCGCTTCGGTGCACGTTTTGATCATGGCATTGACTGAGTCAGGCTTGGGCGCATAGCCATGCCTCAGGCTATGCGCCCTCCTTTCGGGGGAGCTAGTCTTGGGCGCATAAAACTTTACTGGCTGGCGCATGAAGCTTCACTGACTGGGCGCATGGAGCTTCATTGACTGGGCGCATGGAGCTTCACTGGCTGGGCGCATGGAGCTTCACTTGCTGAAAATTTTTCATGCTTCTACAAGACCCCTTCAAAGTTTCGATACTTGAACAAGTTCGAAATACTTTGAAAGAAGCATGGATCATCTTCTCGTGATGCAATGGGCGCATAGCACGGCTCTTTCCTTGGGCGTATAGTGTTTGGCCAGCCTGTCAAGGAGATACGACTGTTGAGATCTTCCTCGAAATCTGAACTGACAGATTCATCGAAGTGGAATTTGAAGCGGTCCACCATTCATACGTCGTCCATGTCAGCAAGGGACAGTCGCATAATGTTGGAAAACTCCTAAATTTCTACTATATTTTTAGTACTAATTTTTTTATTTATACGTCGCATAGTCGTATTGTACGTCGCGAGGGATTTACGTTTTTCGTATTTAGTCGTCGAGTGCGAATATGTGCGAGATAAATATTTTTAGAAAGATAATTTTTAATTTTATTATCGGTGATGGTTTCAAAATAATATATATAATAATTATTTTTATTAAAAAAAATTTGAAAAGTATCTATCAAGGTTGCCAAACTTATTATTTTAATTATTTATAAAAGGCTATCTTATTTTAATGGTAATTTAGAAAACTAGATTTATGTGAATATTCTACTCGACTATAACACATGAAAATTATTTCATGTACATTTTTAAAAATTAATTTTTATTATTTATAATAAATTTTTTAGCAAGAAGGTATTTTAAATATTTGAATATTTAAGTTTATTTTTGAAATTTTGTAAAGATATTTCATATTACTATTTAAAATATTTATTCTCATTTTTGAAATTATTATGCTATTTAAATAAAAAGGTAGTGTAAAATTTTTTCTATTAATACTTAAATATTTATTAGGATTTTCGAAATTAATTATTATATAAATTCTATAAAAAAGACATTTTGTATTTATTTATGATAAATTAAATAGTGATTAGATTTATTGATTTAAATTAAATAGTTTAATTTAAATGTGTTATTTATCTATATTTAAATTGGATTTGGATTTAGATTTAGATATGAATGTATTGGTTTAAATTTAATAGTAAAATTATCTATTTGGGTTTTAAAAATCTCAATCCTTATCCAACTGGGAATTTCCACTTCCTATAAATAGTCAGGTACTCCTCCATAAATTTTTCATATCCACCAAATTTCCACCAGATGATGTGCATCATGTCCATGTCCGTGCCCATCATTTTTCCCTTCTACTATTTTCTTTTGTACATATACACTTTTTACTCCGTGTTCGACAACCCCGGACACCGATACTTTCCCGTGTCACGCAAGACACAACCCGACATGCCAAAACCTTATCCTAATTTCCACATTGCCGTCCCTCTCCTCCTCGCTGTACCCAACCTCAGCCACCATCCACAACATTATCACCAAGTCCCAAAATGCACCGTGACCAAAGCCCGACCCGTTTCCAGTTCCTCTCTTCCGACAACCCTACAGTCGACCAACTCCAACAATCTCATCCGGCAACACCCTCACCAAAGCCAGCCACCTACGCCGCTCCATACCACCGTAGGACCACCACCACTAGATCTACCCCTGTCTGTCGCCTCCGACACCGTCGCCACACTCATCGTCCCCATCATCGACATCAACCTCGTGCCCCTGTCCTCGACTCCCGACTACCCGCTAAAATCCTCCAAATCATCGGCCACCACCATCCCAAAAAAGAAAAGGCAAAAACCTACTCACCTGTCCTCCTCCGCCGCTGGTTCGTACCCGCGCCTCTTCGGCGCCAACCCCTAGCCAGCGACCGAAGAAGACATCACCGCCCCCCCCCTTTGTTATTTCTTGCGCGCCTCCGCATCCTGACGAAGGTCGGCGAGCCACGTTTCCCCAGTCGGCGAACCACGCCCGTAGAATCCCAATCTCCGACCTAATCCCGTGCCGACGACCCTCATCCCGACGTCGACCACCGTGCCCTCAAGCCGTGGCCGAAACCCTCCGCCGCCGCGCCTAGCCACCACGCTCGAGGGTTTCCTCCTCCTCGCCTCTTCCCCTCCCCGTTCTCCGCCTCCCGCTCCCCTCTTCTTCCTCTCCGTCCCCTCTTCTCCTCCCTCCCGATTTTTTTTCCTCCGCCACTCTCTCTCCCCGTTCCGTCGTTCCCTCGTTCCCTTCTCCATCTCTCTTTCTTCTCTCTCTTCCTTTCTAAATTAGAAAGAATAACAGCTAAGGTATTGCTATATTATTTGTTATTTTTATTCTTATGATTATTATTTTCGTTCTTCTGAAGAATATTTTGGGCTTAAGAAATTTTCGGGCTTTAGGCAATGATACTGGGCTTGGATGGTTGGGCTTCAGGCTTGAAACACAATTTTCATGAGAACTTAGTTATATATAAAACTAATATTTTGGGCTAAGATATATAATTTATGGTCTTATTAATTTAAGGGCTAAATATTTGGGGTTTTAATTTGTTATTATCACATATGTATTTTGGGCTTTCTAATTATTATTTTCTATTAATATTATGGCTTTACTGTTAATACGTTATATTTATTATCATCTATATTATTAATACTATTATGTTATTATTATTATTATTATTATTATTATTATTATTATTATTATTATTATTATTATTATCGTCATTGGTTTTACAAATGTTAATATAGATATTTATTATTAATATACATACTAAAATATCCCTAAATATGTTATCGTACTATTTTTCAGGTGTTTCTGATATGACTCCTTGGCCTAAAAATTATATTTTGATAAAATTCAGTTTTACCAACAAAATGACTTTTTCTACATTTCATATAATATTATATATTATTTTAGTAACAAAAATTATAAATATTTTCTTAAAATAGTATATGTATTTAATTATTCAAATCCCTTCGATTATCACCCTGACCAAATTACACTATTCTCGTCAGTCATGTACTTACTTTATATCGTCCCTAACCAATCTGACTGTCCTGGACCCGATGGAACAGACTGTGCCATCATCAGAGGCCGACTGGCGTAGTTGTAACACCGAAGTCGTATTACGTGCCATCTTAATCATCGCAACACACCAGGCATCGCTACCAGGCTAGTATACCTTGCCAATTTACTGTCATATTATTTATTTTCCGTATTATTTACTTTGTTTCATATTGTTAGTTTTTTTTGTTATAAACTGCGCGTCCAAGCCATACTTGGGTGCAAGCGACTCTATTAGTCATTTTACTTTACTATATGCATGTTAACTTAGTGTTAGCGGACTACCTTCTTGTTGGGGGATATCCTTATATCTTTCTTGGCCATGGCACACACACTACACGGTTGGAGACTTATTGCTATGGGCACGACTTATGGACTGGCCATCTCTAAAGTCGTGTGACGGTAGATGATCGTAACTGCTATGATTAGGGTTTTAGAGACTCAAGCAGTTACAAAACTGGACGAGCCATGGACATAACTTGAACAATGTGGGAAATATTGGGGGAGGACAGTCGCTAGTGCGTATAGGAATCCAAACAGGTAAACCACAGTCTTCGGATGGAACTGTGGTGATTTATTTGCAGATGCCCTCTGACGTTTTGGACGTTACGGACGGATACGGATCGCTGGATGCCAGTTACGTACACATAGCCTAAAATCCCATCCATGCACATAAAAGTTGTCCTCTAAATTGCACATTAGGCGGTTAGAATCTCCTTTGCATATTTGTGTCTAAGATAATCTTTTATATATATTATTTTATTATTCTGACCGTTCATATTAGCTTGTTCTTCCTGTATCTTGCTACGTCCGTCTGAGGACCTAATTATTTCCCAGGTGTGTGCTTTCATGATTTATTACAGGTGTTCTAGCCAAGGCCGTGAATCTCTCTATTCCTTCGAAGACGATTGCCCTTGGTTCATCTTGCCATTTTATGGATCAATTCTTGTACATTTCTTTCATTGAGATAGTTGGTAGTGGACTTTGTCTCCACCCAGCGATCGTATCATAAATATTCAAGTTGATTTTTATATTATTGTGGATGAGATTTAGTTTGTCTTGGATTACTGCATTTTACAGCTTATGTATACATACAAGACCACTGTACTTCGTATGTATACAGCTGGCATGTCTACGTTCCTAGTCCTACGTATTTTGGGACTGGCGCGTTACATGTTTTGTGGTGGTCTATGCAGGTCAAGATAAAGGTCAAGATAAATTATTTGGTTACTTTACCGTGCCAAGCAAGCCTGCGTATAGGATTAGAGTCTAGGATCTCATCCACATACTTGACCGCCTTCTCGCTTGACTCCTCGAGTTGCATCTTGCTCGATCCCTTCTACCGTGATTCGTGCCCTTCTTTCGTGCTTGATAGAGATTAATAAGGTAACCCATACTAGGTGGACATGACCCATTGTTCTATCACCCTGCTAGTTTAACTCTTGTAAGTTGGGTAGAATGCCTTATGACCTAGCAATCCATTTGTTCTTGTGACCTATATGTCACGCCCCAGAACCAGAATACTGGAGAGCGGAGGCGTACATAGCCAGCTACGTATATTGAAATAGAATACATCTCAACTATACGGTCACGGCTGTCT